>JSUI01006519.1:0-116256 GCA_000833645.1 Huntiella omanensis | reverse complement strand
GGGGGGGGTCGGGGATCGTAGCCGGGTTTCTCTGAGGGACTTCGGCGAAGGATGTCTCCGGGTGGAGGGCGATGTGGTTTCGGGTTCTAACCTATTTTTCGAATCTCTGAGGCTTGATTTCCGTAAGCCACCTCTTCGCTCTTGGTAGTAACGTTGCCTTGCTCTTGGTCTTGACCGCCACTGCCTTGACCAGCTGGTCTGCTTTCTTATTTACCGCAATGTCTGTGTGCCCCGACACCCAAATGCAGTGAACCACAACTCCACCACTCCACAACTGCACAATCCTCTCTAATTCTCTTAATCACTCTCTTGGCGCTGTCAACCTCCCACTGAGACGTTCCAGTCTTGTTCGCTACACTGTTCATCCTCCTGACTGCCGCCATGTTGTCGGAACATGTTCAGATTCTCTCAACAGCCTCCAATATCTCGCTGGGAAGAGGACGCAGTCCTTTGTCCATGGTGATCAACTTTGCACTCGCAACGTCCACCCACCGTACTGTGTTGTACTTGCCGCTAGCCACCGTCTGCCCTTCTTTCTCCATATACCATCCAGCCCCTGTCCATCCAGTATCCAGCTTGGAGCAATCTGCATATATCCATATCTCCCTGATTATCGTTTGCTCCATCATCGGACAAGAATGCCTTAAAGCGTGTGACGCCTTGTCCTAATCACAGGGGCCTTCTTCGGTGTAAATGGGTGGTGAGGAGTTCTCGTATTCACAAATATCGTAGGTGGGGCCGTATGTTCTCATGGGGATCGGTAGCCTAGCCGTGATCTCCTTCGTCCTGGGCATGGAGTATACGTGGAAGAGACGGTGGTCTTCGTCCAAAGTATGCCAACGCACAGCCTCTCTGTCGATTGCCTCTTCTAGTATGATCGCTGTTGGGGGGACCCCAGCCCACATGTGCGAGAGCGCTGTGGGTGTCGTCGTATATGCCGGAATTGCTGCTGATATATCTTTTCGAAAAGTCTTATCTATCAATACCGATTGCTTCTTGCTACTCCATTTACCTGGAGATGCCCAAGTGGCACTGGCGTACGAGATCGCTGGAATGATTGCTGCGTTGACTTCAATTATCAGCCTTGGTGGCGCACCATATTTGCATCCTCTCGATATTCTCATATCATTGGCCCAATGTGTTACCTCGCGGGCTACCTCTTTCGCGTGGTTCTAGAAGGTTAGTTTTCGGTCAAAGTGAAACTCGAGCTATTTCAGAGCACCGCCCTCGGCGGTGGCCTTGACTGGCTGGATACCCTTCAACGCCAGGTCTGGGTTACCCGCATTTGGCTTTCTAGTCACGTCGAGGAGGCCTGTCTTGCCATGATCAAGCTGGAAGCCATTCTCGTCGCACCAGTCGCTTATCAGTTTGAGGTTTCTCTTGAATGTCCGCGTATTTGCTCCAAGTCTTTTCGATTCGACTCCCCAGAGGCCATCAGCCATGTAGCTCTTCAAGTTCGCTGGGGCCATACTGAACAGGGATGTCATTAAATGCATGTACAATATGGGCGAAGTTGGGGATCCTTATGGGAGGCTGCCGCGTGTTGGTCCAGGTGCCTCTAAATGACCGTCTAGATGAATTACTCCTTCCTGTCTTTGAGAGAAGGTTGGACCTATCTGCACACAGGTTGAAGATAGTTCTGACGTAAGAGTCTGGCTATTATCCTGTTCGGGAGGATCGTGTCATCCGCACCTCGTGCGTCGAAGGCGAGGATCGAATACACTGGGCCGATTTTCCAAGCTTGTAGAATCTCGTTATGGAGCGTTAGCGTCGCATCAGTTGATGATCTCTTTGACAATGCGTCGGCATGAATTTGACTGATGATCTTACCATCAATGTCGTCTCTTGTTAATTGCTTATCAAGACTCTTTTGTTGAGCCTTGCCCACCGTTCAACACACCTTGTCGCATCGTGTAGTTTGGTAGGGTTAGGGTTACGCCAATATCATCATGTGTAACCCAAATCATGAGATGTAGACACGAAATGATTTTAATTAGATCATATATCCGAATATTTATCATGGATCAAGTTGAAGAGCCACAAGTGACATACAATTTACGACCATGTACAGAATTTGACCCAGAGCGGTTACGTCTGCATGCGGATGGCATAGTGACTTGTTTCTCGTGCAAGGCCCAATATGGTAACCGTTGGACCTGCATGCTGGCACAATGGTTTCCACTTTTTTGTGATTCCCAGTTTGGTAACTGTTTCTACATATTAGAAGCTACCCTAATGATTGTTGAAGAGAATGGATGTTCGGGAAGGTGAAGTCACTTCCTGTTTTAAACATTGGGAATCCACTGTGAACGAGCAAAGTTGCTACGCCAAATCACTGAATGTTCAATGAGGAAGGGACGTGATTTATAAACAAGCTTTGCCCTAACAATTGTGGGGTTGTAGAGCCTGGAATTATGTTGCTTTCAATTGAAATAATTCCCTAGTTAGCAAGCAGTTGCGTGTACACTTTGGGGTATTTAAGTCAGTGTTTTGCTCCCAACTCAGCCTACAATTCTTTCCATCCTTCAACACTCCACATTCATCGACTTGCAATCGGCTCCATCAAAGATTGCCTCCTATTATCTTGTGCCATTAAGTCTGCACATCCTCTATTCAATCTCGACCATCTCTGTTTCGATTGTTCAAATGTGTCTCCACGAGAACACCCCCAATGTCGCCGCTGGCCACTCCTCGGCCCCTTCCAACGTAAGTAGTCAGATGGTTGACAATGCATTGCCGCGCTCAACACTAACCATTCTCTTCTTATTCTAGCATGGCACCCTACCCGGCGCTCTTTGCCCCCGCTGCCTCGAGCGGGGAAGAGAGTCCTGGGTCGCCCCCGGACGAATCTGTTCAAACTGCAAGTATGACAACACGAAGTAAATCTTCGTAATACTTGGCAGCGCGACCACCATTTTGGCGCCTTTTAGTCCGCTTTACGAGTCCTTCAGGTACCGCCTGGTAGTTTGGTCGTTTTCAACATGTTATTTCCCCCCATAAATATACCTTGAAGTGAAGTGCATCATGTACAAAGAATGCTACGAATGTTCCGATAGTATACAGTAGGCTTTGAACGTTTTGACTGATGATTAAGTACCGGTTTCGGGCTCGGCTACTCGACGACGCTGGAAGACTTATATACGTTATAAACAACACCGCCATTCTGCCACCAGGCCTCATCACTTTGAATCCAGCAATATCCCGGCTACCGCGTACATCAGTCAAGTGGTATACGTCTCTTGTACCGACATCTATCGTGTCCCGACAGTGGAATCCGTGCTTTAATGGTCATCTGCGATCCGTCATGGCCCTGTCACCATCAAGGTCATGGTGCCTTCCAGTCGGGATCTAGTTACCTTCGGGTCTAGCCTCACTCCGTCCCATAGCGGAGACTACGAAATCGAACTCCAGCTTGCACGGATGGGTGATGATAGACAGTCAGTAACGCCCTACTCTGCACTCTCTAGATCCCTTGAAGTCAACAATCATTAGACGCATGTCGATAGGCTGGAACATCGCAGTCAAGCCGGCTACAGCTCTTGACATTGCCATACTTCATAAACCAGAAGTGTCTTTGATACATCTTATTTGACATGATCGGTTATTAGATGGCGTTTATGCATTCTACTTCCAAGAAGGTATTATTTTATTTGAACTGACCTCTAAGCGTTATCTATGATACTACACACCTTCTAGGACCGGTCTATGTTTACTCCTGGTGTTACTTGAACAGCCATGTACTTGACACGATTCTTGAACGTATAGCTATGTTATCCGTGTATGTTATAACTCAACATATGGAAGTAGCTGACCTAGACCTAGGGCTCAGCGTTGAATAGCATCGCGATAGTCCACAGGAGTTTACCTCAGGGAGTCATCGGCAGTTGGGTATTCTAATGAGGCGTATCAGTTTTGGCTATCTTACTACTGACTATTCACGCGGCGTCTACTAAACAATGGCCATCGTCGTAACAACGCTATAGTCGTACGGCAATGAATCGACCATTCGAGAACTACCACCAGTGTTAACAGTGTTGTTCCGTTGTTGACCACGCTAGGAGCGCTACACTCTGGCTGTGACTACCTGCCAAGGGCCGGAAAGACCATTGGAATAAATAATGAGAAACAGAAGCACGTAATTCACCCTCAGATCCCGCGTTATATATTAGTCACGTCACTGGAGATATAAAGATGGTAGGAATGGACTTTTATTAAGCTAGTCCGACGAAGCACGAAGTACAGAGAAAAGGCTGTACGTTGGGGGCAACCTAGATGAAGGCCAGGCTGCCTGACAACACAAAGATTTACTTTGTGTTATCATACTTGCAGTTGCTGCAAATGCGCCCGGGAGCGACCCAGGACTCGCGGCCGCGCTCCAGACAGCGCGGGCAAAGAGCACCAGGAAGTGTGCCAGCCTATGAAGAGGTTTCAATGATTAGCTTTGGGATCTTGAGTGGACAAGAAGCAGGGTGAATACTTACGTTCACGACAGCGGCAGCCTTGCTGTCAGTAGCATTGTTTGTCTTCTGATCGAAGCACATTTTTATAATCGGGTTGGGGATGTATGAACGGGATGAAAACAAAATTGAAGAGAAGATCAATTGATGCAATCAACGGTGCATGTAATTGTCGTTGGGTGACTTTGGAGTTGTTAAGGATGGAAGAAATAATAGCTCAGGCTGGCAGAAGTCGCAGACTTAAATACCCCAAACTGTCTACGTAAGTACGTGCCAGTTTGCCTCCAGTTTCCCAATAATCCAGGTTGTTTCCCTATGATGCGCACTTTCTTTGTCCTACAGCTTCCATTTATTTTGTACATTCCGTGGCGGGCTCTGTAAATTTGTAGTGAAGTCCGCAAAACACTTTTTGCTTTCTGTTAAGCCATGTATGTTGTTGGAGTTATTTCCGTTTTGGGTACTTTCCGCTCTCTGCGCACATGCACAGGCGTCTCCTGCCATGGCTTGAGGTCAGACTGTTGCTCGATCGAGCTGACCTGAATGCTTGTACAGAAGAAGTCCGGCCCAGAGAAAGATTCCAGGTGCTCATTACATACATAATTCTATCTCATAGCCGCCGGTACGACAAACCATCATACCCAGCAGACCTCGTTCCATAATCGTGCTGTTTTTTTTCCTGGTCACACACACACGTTAACATAGGTCTTGGCAACCCTAACGCCATGTTTCCATATTGTAAGAAAAATGACAAATTCACCGTGCCCAGGATATTAATACGGGATAGATCTGCATGCGCTATCTGGAAATGACACGGGACGGTCCTGGGCACGGCGACTTTGCAGACGACGCAGGCTACCGAATTCGGCCGGAATATGGGCTAACCGCATCGGTCGCGAGGTAACATAGCCCCGGATAGAAGATCGGGACTCGGGGTAAACGTTGCCCGGCATCTGTAAAGCCCTACGAGCACCCCGATTCGGACGACTGGGATCGTTTACTCAGGTGGGAGTATTTTCAGAGGGTTTTTTAGTGCCATTACTCTCCTTCTTTGAAGAGATAGACAGTTATCTTTAATTGCATTGCTGTGATTCATTCCCGTAGTCATATCCCTTGGAATTGAAGGGTCATTCAAGAAATAAGGGTTTTCTTGTGTCACCAGAAAAGTAAAATGGGAACAAATCTAGGACGTTCTTGCATGCTGGCACAAAGACCCCTGCGTTTTGTGTGATTCCCAGTTAAGTAATTGTATCTACACATTAGTAACTACCCCGATGATTATGGAAAAGAATTAGTATCCGGGAAGGTATAACCACATCCTGTTCCATAATTGTTGGAATCGACTGGGAACAACCGAAGTGGCTACCCCACATCACTGAATGCTGGGTTAACATTGCACGTGACTGGTAAACAAGCTTGGCCCTAACAATTATGGGGTTATCGAGCCTGGAAACATGTTGCTTTCTATGGAAAGCATTGCCTAGTTGGCAGGCACTTGCGTGTACATTTTGGGGTATTTAAGCCAGTGTTTTGCCCCGAACTCAGCCTTCAATTCTTTCCATCCTTCAACACTCCAGATTCATCAACTCTCAATCATCTCCACCATCGATTGCCTTCTGTCATCGCGTACCATCAACTCTGCAGGTACTATCTTCGATATCAACCACTTCTGTCTCAATTGTCACCATGTGCCTGAACCAGAGCACACCAACCGCCGCCCGTGGCCACTCTTCGGCCACTACCAACGTAAGTCTTCAGATTGTTGAAGATGTATTGCCGCGTCTAACACTAACCACTCGCTTCTTATTCTAGTACGGTACTCTGCCCGGCGCACTTTGCCCTCGTTGCCTCGAGCGCGGTAGGGAGTCCTGGGTTGCTCCTGGGCGTATCTGTTCGAACTGCAAGTATGATAATACGAAGTAAACCTTCGTCGTACTTAGCAGAGCGACCACTCGGTGGTGCCCCTCATTTTCATCTATGAGTCTTTCCGGTGCTGCCTTGTAGTTTAGTCTTTTCCAAAACAATCCTTTCACCCATACCGATATCCCGAATTGAAGTGAATCATGTATAAAGAATGCTAGAGATGTTCTGATAGTGTACCGTAGTCCACGGATGTGGGCGCTGCTGGCTATATTTATGTGCCATATCCCATCATACCTTATGCCTAGTCGTTGTGGCAGCGCTTGTTATATGTCCACGTGGGTTTTACAGCCGTCGTAATGAGTCTCTATCACGGGCCTTCGGGGCTTTTGGACACTGATGTGGCGGATTCGTCCTGCCAAGGAACTTGTGTAGCCCCCCTCCACGGGCAAAGCAACCTAAGACGCACAGCATCTCGTAAGCCGATACTAACACATCCTATGTTTGCCATTGCTTTTGGTGACTCTATGACTCAACTCATGATCACAACGGACAAGCCATGCAGATGGTTGGCAGACCTAAATTGCTCTGCCTCACGATCTTTATGGTTATGATGATGAATGTTTATAGTGGTATACAACGCTCCTACGCTGACCTTTTCACTGCGATAATTCGCCGAATTGGCACCCTCTTTTACTTCTACAATCGCTAACCCTCGCGCGCCCAGCATATCCCGCAGGCTGCTATAGTACTACGCTCGTTCCAGCTCCCCGTTAAAAACAACAACCAAGAGAAATCACCATAAGACAAATGAAACGATAATCCCATTCGTAAACCCAAAGGGAAAATGCTCCAGTGCCATCAGCCCGTCCTATTCTTCCACCTTTCTATTCCTGATACCATCTTTCTTCATATTCCTCACTCGTCCCGCCGTCACTGGGTTTCGTCCTCTGGTATCTCTCAGCAGCTGCAGTACAAGGGAATTAGTCCATGTGTGTGGTCGCTTCTGGCAGGTCAATGGGTGCACCCGGTGTTTGTCGAGGCCGCAACGACAACACGTGAGCGTGCCACCGGTGTGTTTGAACCTGACGTAGTAATCTTTAAAGCTGGTGTGTCCCGAGAGCGCAGCTATAAGAGTTCCTAGGAGGTGCCTGGGGTCCTCAGACAGCGACATCTGTTTTCGTGGGGGGCAGACTATTCCGTCTATGAAGGGGTTTTCCTTGATGGAAGTTTGATTGTGAAACCACTCTTTGAATCGTCTGTGAGTGTCCTCCCTGAGCCAGTGATGGGCTGTGGTTAAGGACATCCATGGTTCTTCTGTCTCGATGGCGGCAGACTTAGCCAGTCTGTCGGCTTCCTCATTGCATGCCAGGCCCGTCTGTCCGGGGACCCAGACACGATGGACCCGAGTGTTGTTTGCGACCTCGCTAATATCATCCACTGTTTGGCTAGGTCAACGTCGTACTGTATCGTCCCGATCCTTGTCGCTTTGCGATTCATTTGCTAACTGCCGACTTGTTGTCTGCGCAGACCCATATCCTATCGCACGACTTCCTGTCATTCTCAGCTATCACATCTAGACCCAAACGTACCGCATATATTTCTACGTCTGCAACCTCGTTCCATCGTCCAGTGGGGCATGTAGGCGAAGTGGTGGTCCGACTGTCCATTTACGCATGTAACCTTGCACCCGTCCATCCCGAGTTGAACCCTAATCCATGTGTGTAGAGCCACATCTATTTCAAGTCTTTTCTCTGTTCTCTAAGTTTTTGATGTAGAAAACAGGTGTCTTTTTGTCCATGTTTCTACTGTTTGTGATCCAGTTGGAGTTTGGGGAGGGGGAGGGAGGGGGGTCTCCGCTGGCTCGAAGAGGTCGTGGACAGATCCGTATCCCCCACGGGGCATGCGGAGTAGGCTGAGCATTTCTTTGTTCGTGGGCCGTTCCGACCGCGTTGGCTAACTGGTGTTCTTTACCAAGGGTGTGCTATCTGATGGCTTCTCTTTTCAGCGTGGCTTCAAGGGTCTCTTGGATGGCGGGGACGCCAGCAATTCTTGGGAGCAGAGAGTTTGGGGATGGTTCATCAAGAGGGCAGAGCGACCAGCAAGACTTGGCGGAGGGCTTTGTTCAAGATTTTCAAGTTTCTTTTCTTGCTTATCTTCGGAGACCACCATGTCGAGCAAGCGTAGGCTAGAGTCGGGCGGATGGCGGCCTGGACAGCTCCGACGGGCAGTTGGGCTTCATCTCCGTGCTTGTTACCCCTCAGTAGTCTCACGTGGTGCGTAGCACGCGCGACCTTGCATGTGACGTCCTGGATGTGCTTGGTAATAGTCAATTTCCTGTCAAAGGCCACCCCTAGCCGCTGAAGGGCATGTCCTGTAGGGTTGGCTTTCACCACCTGGAGGCTCTGGAGCAGGAGGTCTAAGTCATGTTGGTTTTTTTTCCGCAAAAAGTGCAGTAGGCCGGCCACATCATAATTAAGTTTCACTCCATTCCTGTCGCACGATTCGATTGTCTCGTTCATGGGGTGTGTATCCTGCGTGACGCGAATGCCGGGCGTTTTGTCTTTGACCTTCTACAGGCCGCCGTCAACGTAGCCTTTGGGTTGTTTGGTCCATATGTTAAAGCAGGGTGCCACGAACATCATGTAAAGAATCTTTGATACGAGTGAACCCTGGGAAAGACTGCCACCTGTTGATCATGGTGTTTCGGCGTGTTCGCTGGGGTGGATTTGGGCGCTGCGATCGAGGAGAATAGTCTACAGCCATTTGCAGACATCTGGTGGGAACCTCTAGCCTGTCAACTAAACTCGTTGCATTGTGTCGGATAGTAGGGTTAGGGTCACGCCGTTGTTATCATGTGTAACCCACATCAATAGCTTCAAGTACCCCAAATCATGAGATGTACACACGAAATATGTTCGATCGGATCGTTTATGAGAATCGTTATTATGACTAAAAGTGAAGGGCCACAAGCCAAAAAGGAGTTCAGATCACAAATAAGGTTCTGATGCAGAGCGTACACATCTGCATGTGGGCGGCCTGACGACTTGTTTCTTGTGCAATGCCCTATGCGGCAAGCGGTTAACCTGTATGCTGGCACAGAGGTCCCTGATTTTCGTGTGATCCCCAATCAGGTAACTGTATTGACACATTAGCAACTACCTCGATTATTATGGAAGCGCATGAGAGTTTGGGGAGGTGTAGTCACTTCCTGTTTTAAAATGTTAGGAATTGACTGTGAACAAACAGAGTGGCTACGCCAAATCACTGAATGTTGAGTGAGGATGGCACGTGATTTATATAAAAGGTTTGCCCTAATAATCACGGGGTTATAGAGTCTAGAAACATGTTGTTTTCAATTGGAATAATTCCCTAGTTAGCAGGCACTTGCGTGTAGACTTTGGGGTATTTAAGTCAGTGTTTTGCTCCCAACTCAGCCTGTAATTCTTTCCATCCTTCAACACTCCACATTCATCGACTTGCAATCGGCTCCATCAAAGATTGCCTCCTGTCATATTGTGCTTTTTACTTTGCACATACTGTTTTCAATATAAACCAACTCTTTTTCTATCGCCACCATGTGTCTCAACCAGAGCACCTCCAATGCCGTCAGTGGCCACCCTTCGGCCGCCACCAACGTAAGTATTCAGATCGTTGAAAATGCATTGCCACGTCCAACACTAACCACTCGCTTCTCATTCCAGCACGGTACTCTGCCCGGCGCACTTTGCCCCCGCTGCCTCGAGCGGGGACGGGAGTCCTGGGTTGCCCCCGGGCGGATCTGTTCCAACTGCAAGTATGACAACACGAAGTAAATCTTCGTGATACTTAGCAGCGCAGCTACGCTCCTGGTGCCTCTCATTCATCTTTATGAATCTTTGCGGCACCGTCTTGTAGTTTAGTGACTCTGAAAACAATATTTTTACCCATAAATATACCTGGGAGCAAAGTGATCCATGAATAACGAATGCCAGGAATGTTCTGATAGGGTACAGCAGTGTAGGGATTTTCTAGCTGCTGGTCAAGTACCGCTTTCAGGGTCAGTCACTCGACCGCGTTGGAAGACTAATATACGTCATAAATAAAACCGCCATCTATCCACCATATCTCATGACTTTGAACTCAACAATATCCAGGCCACCGCGTACGTCGGTGAAGTAGTATACGCCTGTTGCATGGTCACCTATCGTGCCGCCGATAGTGGAATCCGTGCTTCGACGAACATCCGCGATTTCTATTGCCCTGTCACCATCAAAGTTCGAGTCTAGCTTCATTCCGTCCCTTAGCGGGGATTACGAAATCGAACTCCAGTTGTACGGATGGCTGATAATGGACAGTCAGTGAAGCCCCAGTCTGTTCTTTCTAGATTCATCAATGTCAATAAGCATTAATCCCATGTCGACGGGCTGGTACATTGCAGTTCGGCAGGCTACACTCCGAGAAGTTTTCATATTTTATAGGCCAGAGTTGCCTTGTACTTATCGTTTTGTACATCTTACCACGAAGCATTGACGCCGCGGCTACTACAGCATCACCATCGTCATAACTACGCTATAGTCCTAAGGCAATGTACCAAGAGTTCAAGAACTACCATTAGTATTAACAGTGTTGTTCCGTTGTTGGTCACGCTGGTAGCGCCACACTCGGGGGGTGACTAACTGCCAAGGGTCGAACCAGCCAGTGAAGTAAACAATGACAAGCAGATGTACATAATTCATCCGCGGATCCCGCGTTATACATAAGTCACGTCACTGGAGATATAGCGATAGTGGGAATGGACTTTTATTAGGCTCGTCCGACGAAGCGCGAAGTGTACAACAAAGGCTGTACGATGGGGGCAACCAAGATGGCGAAAAGGCTGCCCGACAACACAAAGATTTACTTTGTGTTATCATACTTGCAATTGCTACAAATACGTCCGGGGGCCACCCAGGACTCGCGGCCGCGCTCCAGACAGCGGGGGCAAAGAGCGCCGGGAAGCGTGCCAGCCTATGAAGAAGATTCAATGATTAGCTTTGGGATCTTTAGTGGACAATAACCAAGGTGAATACTTACGTTTACGACAGCGGTAGCCTTGCTGTCGGCAGCATCGGGTGTCTTCTTATGGAAGCACATTTTCATAACGGGGGTGGAGGATGTATGAACAGGATGGGAAATAAAATTCAAGAGAAGATCAATTGATACAATCAACGGTGCCAGTGATTGTCGTTGGATGGCTTTGGAGTTGTTAAGGATGGAAGAAATCAGAGCTTGGGTTTGGGAAAAATCACGCACTTAAATACCCCAAACTGTCTACGTAAGTACGTGCCAGTTTGTCTCCAGTTTCCAATCAATCCAGGTTGTTTCCCTATGATGCGCACTTTCTTTCTCCTGCGGCTTCCATTTAGGTTGTACTTTTGGTGACAGGCTCTGTGAATTTGTAGTGAGGTCCTCAAAATAGTTTTTGCTTCCTGTTAAGCCTGCGATGTTGTTGGAGTTATTTCCGTTTTGGGTACTTTCCGCTCTCTGCGCAAATGCTGTCAGCCTCTGCCCTGTCTGATGGCTGCTCACTGAGTGTTCGTTCTCACTGTATAGGAATTGCCTCCTATATAGTCCCTGATAGAATAGCACTAGTAACAAAGTCCAAAGGTTCCACTTCTTTTTGGCGCAGTGGTATGCTGATGCCTCCCAGTCCGTCAAATGCACAGACAGGGCGTCTCCTGCCAAAGCCTGAGGTGAGACAAAATCCCGGTCGAGCTGACCTTGAAGCTAGTACCGAAAAAGCCTCGCCCGTAGAAAGATTCCAGGTCCCGATTACATAAAGAATTCCATCTCATAGTAGCCGATCTGGCAAAACAGCATACCCAGTAGACAGCCGTTACTGCTTTGCAATTTAATAGAGCGATCACCCGCCAAATAGAACACATGCGGTTAGCCAGGCAGCCTGCATCCTGTATGAAGCCCAGTTGGAAAACAGTGCTTCGAAATTGGTAATTGGATCCTAACTTTTAGCGGGGAGACACGTGCAGGCACGCCGTCATTTGCAGTCAAGAGCCCCATATACCCATGGTAGGAGAGCTAAATCACGGCATGAGTAGGACACATTGGCCGTCAACAAGTTGTGTTCGTGGGATCAGGAAACAAGCTGGGTTAGTTGGAAGTAATAGAAACCACTTACGTCAGTATCTTGAGATATTCCCGCCAGTTTATCTCCTCAACTTTGTCTTGATCGTTATTCCAACGGTAAAGACACAAAATTCGTCTGGTTAAAACCTTCTCGGCCGTTCCTAGTCTACTTACATCTATCCCCAATTGCCATCAAACCCGCTACTGTTTTTTCCGACCCTCCCATCGCCCAAATTTGTCACATCACGAAGACCGGCAACACCATTACTAAGCACACGACTGCTAGGTACCCGCTTTCAATGGCCCTAAAAAAGCAGGTCAAGAAGTATGGGTGGCTCCAGGCAGAACTCCCGTGCAACGCTTTGGTCAGTTGGCCACTATAATTGGCCCCAACATATAGACTGCTTTAGACAGCCAGCACTTCCAGTCAACCAAAGGCTGAGGGAAATTCAAGGCTACTTACGTAGCAACCGTTTTGTCGGTTGTGGTTTTGTTTACTGTCCATGGAGTAGGATATACCCATCCTGTTGTTTCGACTGTTGACCGCTCTAAGCAACAGTATTGTTGACGGTGCATTGTCGAGTCCGAAACTAACCATTGGCTTCTCATTTTAGCACGGAATCCTTCTGGACAAGCTTTGCCCCAGTTGCCTCGAACGTGGCAGCAAGTCGTGAGTCCCCCGTAGACACGTTTGCCGTGAGTACACATACGACAACACCAATTAAACCTTCTTAGTACCCAATAATGGGACAGCATCATTTATTCCTAACGGTTGTTCGAATGGCTCTACCCGACGCGATACAATAGTTGGGCCGTGTGATGAAGTGTCTTTTTCCGGAGGCAAATACGTTGAAATGGAATTGACCGTTCCCATGACACCTACGTGGGTGCTTAGAGGTTGGTGGGTCTACCAACTTTATGAGAGGATAAAATCTTCAAAACCTGCAATGTTGCATGTAACTTTAGTTCTAGAGACATCCCTCACACTCTGACATAAGTGCTTTACACACTGTTATTGCCGACCAAGGCGTAGTCTTACAGGGGTCAATACATGATGATTCTGGTGATATCAACTCACTATAATGCTTACAACAAGCTAACGCTGATTCTCTCAATACTCCAGATATGAATCAAGAATCATGACACTTGGACCAAGAGATATCTTCGGACACGCGCTTCTGGTCCTGGGCTGGCTGACCTGGGATGTTTCCCAAGCCGTAACCTACGGAATTTGCCAGCGGCAGCGGTTTCCGTGTATATAGCTCTCAATCATTTCTATAGGATTTCATGAGACTTGTAAGAGTTGTGTTGTCGAATCTTTGGTTTACACTCTGCATAATCCACTTTGTCTGGTCATTAGAAATACCGTGCTTTCCACGCGGGATATCGGTCGACATGTCACGGAAAGGGCATGGATTTATGTTCGGCATAGTGACCAAGGTTTTCTTGGAACTGTTAGTAACAAATCTAGGCGAGCAGACTCTGTATCCGTGACACACCTAGATACGACAGAAGAGACTTTTGCATTCGCGTGAGTAACAAGAACTACAATTCTCTCAAGCTCTTTCATTAATCCGAGGGAAAGATCAAAAGTCCACAGACAACACAAAGAATGTTGTTAAGTTTAGAGTGATGTCCCCGGTCATGGCTGAGAGCCATAGGGAGAGATTATAGCCCTGAAAGACCTCTTTAGCTGAAAATGCCAACATATATGATATTAAGCATCGGTCTTGGCCCTTGGGAGTATAGTTTTATCATTCCATCCTATAATAGGTAGTAATATTAGAGGCGAACTCGCTATTCCTTTCGTCCCTTCTTTTCGGGGGGAAGCCATAGAGACGACCGTCGCTCTTGTTTAAATTCTTCCGATCATACCAAATGATACCAAATCTTGCCAGTGTCATGTGTACATAGAGTATACGAGCTTTTAAGACGGGATCATGACGATGGAAGGCTGACCGAGTGGGCTGTGGAAGGGATAGAAAAATCTTTAAAACCAAAGTGTGGGAAAACACCGCCCTAAATATACCAAATTCCGTCGCACTAGTGTTTGCTGTTTCCTACGATGCAAACAAAGGCTTTTGGATAAACTCTATACCTGAATGACTACTAGCACTTACGGATGAGATTTTCTTGGCTGTCAGGCGCAGGGCCTTTCGCGTTCAGGCTGAGATCGAAACTTGGTTCTCTGCTCATGAGCTGCGTTAAATGATGTTAGGTTTATTTCCATTTTAGGTAATTCATCATCTCTTATTAACCCTATAGTTAACCCTATTCCGATGCACCACACGATGTATTCTTCATCAATGAAGAGGGTAACAGGAGTCGGATTATTTTACAGGAGGTGTATCTTTCGCGAATCATATCATCTTATCGCTACCGTTCAACTAATGTCCAACCGATACCTTTAAACACCCCTTCAATTCAAGAATAATCAATCTCGTCAGAGCGTTTGTTTGGCTTTTGCCATGTACCCCGGTGTGACCTCACTGCGTTAACACAGATCGAAGTGTACTCCACGAGCTATAGCTATATTGAATGGTACAACAGAAATTCCTCCCATCTCAGATGACAGCTACCCATGAAAAATGGCAGCTTTCCATCCCAGATCACGATCTTTATTCTATAAGTTCACAATAATCTATTCGCGCCCCTTTTGGTCCGTAGTTTGAGACCAGCTTGGTTCGTGATGCGCAAGTATCTGCGGCAAGAAGTTTATAAATACCAGATAACCGACGTCGAATATCTCAGGTCTGACTCAACACGGCAATAGAAAATACTTGGACGTTGGTGTCCGACAGTTAAGCAACCAACCGCGTCGTTGTATGCAACCCCGGTACAATTTCGTTGGTAAGTCATATAATGCTACGTCCTCAGTCGGATCGGAGTATTACTACCGTGTCTTCCTTATCTTTCAAAACCAAATACAGGGTTTGTCCGGTGACCACTTTGACCTCTCTTATGTGAGCGAGAACGTTGCGCGGAAGCCCTGAATACGACGAGAATGCAAAGATCTGAAGACACGTGTGATTCAGGCCATGCTCATCTGTCATAAGGCTATATATCATGGTCGCCTGTGCCTTGCCGCTTTAATAACTAACATTTCATGGTAACCCAGATTCCAAGCTTCTTTCAAGATGTCCAACTCGCTAATGAAAGAGTTGGCAACTAACGATGGCGGTCATAATTCTTCGCGGGGCTAAGATCTCCGCGAGGAAGGTGATGCGTTAGCCGTCATCAAAGAATATGACACCCACGGCAGTAAGGTGACTGTTTTTGCGGGTCAGAAGGTAAAAACCTCTAAAATATATAAATATGAGGGACAGCCCGGGTTCTAACAATTTCTCTAGTCGTAGATCAACCCCAAGGGCCCAGGGGCCCCTATAGGAGTGCGAATTGGTGACACCGAACAGGTTCCGATCGCCAATACGACAGCAACCACGGCCAAAGACCTGCTGTCTGAACCTCTTATTTTGCACTTCTTGCATCTACCATTTTAAGATGTCGACCTCCTCTATCAAGAAGCCCCCCACCGTCGTTGCCCATCAGCCTTCCGCTCAGGCCTAGGATGCCAGCCGGGAATTTGATGTGGCGACTATGGTTGAACTACCAGATCAGCCTAAAAGTAAGTTCATTACATCAATGTGGGCATGGTAACATACATGCACACGAACGATATGGGACTTTGACTAACGATTCCATTGCTCGTAGATCGTTCCCAAGCGTCCAAGGGTCCCAGCCAGAATGAGAACCAGTGTTTGGTGCCCCTCGCGCTTGGCGTCACGGAGGGGATGTGCTTACCAAGCCATCATTCCTACGCATATTTCCTAGTTACCGCTCCAACCGGGGAACTATATTTCCCCGGAATGCTGCGAACAGCAATCTCCCCAATGTTCACAGTCTTGGCTCGGTACTACACTGAGTGGATAGCTGGTTTGATGGGTCAGGGTGAACTCGCCCTTCCTCCACCAGGATCTCTGGTGGCGATCAACTTAGAGGACATCCACATCCTCTTGGATTTAGCTGTGCCAACTAGCCCGGCAGCTGTGGATGGCGCCTTGGCATGTGTGGCTGACTGGTGCGATCATCGGCTTTTTGGGGATCTTGAAGATGGTGCAAACGTCAGGTCAGCAAATGCTAGCCGCTGCCCTGTCTGATGGCTGCTAACTAGGTGTTCGCTTCTGACTGTATGGTAATGTCTGGTCGTGCGTCCTATATGACCCTGATAGAATATGTACTAGTAACAAAGTTTAAACCTTGTATCTCTTTCTAGCGTAGTGGTATTTTGATGCCTCTCAGTCCGTCAGCAATTACACCGTGATTCATTTCGTGTTCATTACACCGTTTAATCTCATAGATGGAGAGGAACCCCAATACTATACTGCGATTCAGTACATGCCCGCTCACTTTTCAACTTATCTCCAACGGCGATGATACCATCAGATAGATGATGGTTTTACTGTAGTAGACAGGGCAATGTAGGGTTGTCATATCTTTGGTTTGATACTCAATGAAAACTCCAAGACCAAGGTGTTGACCTCAACAGCGGAACAATGCCCGATATTAAGAATACGAACTAGAGCAGTTTGAATCTTGCATGTATCTCATCAACGCAGTTCCCGTGGAGCCACACAACGCCATATGATCTACTATTTATACTTTACTGGTCCAAACTAACTTCAATTCCAGACAACTTGTCCGCTTTATTTTCCACGAAAAAAATAAAAGGAAAAACCCCTCTTGCGAAGGGAAAACCTGTATTGCTTTTTATTTTTGCACTTCAGCGAGACCGTTTGATATCTTGTTTTATTTATTTCCCCTGGCGGATATATTTCGGGTGCAGCCGTTAGAGCTGTTCTTTTTTCGTATTCTCCCGGGCTTAGTTAGGAAAGCTCTGTCAAGTCCCCGGCCGGTTTCGAACCGACTGCAGTTTTGTCTTCTACCTGCCAGGTCAGCTTCCTAACAGCTAGACCACGGGGACTTTGTCGAGAATATAGGGCGTAACCCAGTATTCAAGCGGCCATTACAGGTGTATGGCCGATTTGGGTAACTGCCGAGTGTCAGATCAGATTTAACATCTGCCTGGGGTTCCAAGAGTTTCGGTCCGCGGGAGAAAAAGCGTTCCAGTTTCAATAGTGGAGATTGAGGCTGATTGTAAGGTTGTATCCCCATAGCTTACACTCCTGGTCACTTTGCGGCATTTGGTGTTCGGGATTTTGCAGTCCAGCCTCTCTATGCACCCTCTATGTACCGTTCAAGTGCCAAAGTATGGGGGGCATGCTAGTACCACTGCGCCAAAAAGAAGGATCCTTTGGTCTTTGTTAACGGCCATAGTGATATCAGTGATCATAAGGCTATATAATCTGCTTGGTAGAAATCCTAACTGGGACTTCCAGACAGGGTACAATCTGACATCTAGTTCTGTTATGGGGTGAATGTCTATCACCGAGACCTCCCAACGGGCTAGCTCTTGTCTATAGATTGCGCACATATATGTACATACAATGACTTCGCGTCTCTTTCTCGGGTTAGATAGAATTCAAAACCTGTGCGCAGAAAGATTACCCTTTGGCCTGACCTACCATGTAATTAAGTGTGGAGCATGGCTAATGATCCTTCCGCCTGTCAAAGGCCTGTCATGTCAGCTGTGCTTTCCAATTGCCGGTCCCTATTCAGGAATCGCAATGAATGCAACCATAAATGCTTACGCCGTGACTCGACAATCCCAACTTTTAGAACTGCAACATGGCACAAGATAGTCACCCTAGCATGGGTTGAGCGACGATTAAATACAAGGAGTCGAACAATCAATAGTACAATAAATAGGAAACTCGTTCACTTGCGTTTTTACCCTTCCTCCCACGTCACTTCACATTGAGACGTGACACGATTGCAGACACAGTGCACACACCGGGTTCATATATCCTCAGATATATCACATTAGACAGATATACATATGTAGAGGCTCTGGGGGCACGAATAGCATGCAAAGATTTTGACATTGACAGAGAAAATACAAGATACCATTCCGTTTATTGGCCCGCGGACACCTGCTAGACCGATTATTCGGTGTTTTGTAATGTGAAGATGGGGGAGTGGAATGGACCTCGCATTTTCTACCAGTTCTTATTATATGTTCTGAGCTGTACCCCAGCTTGGGTTCCTACAAGGATACACACGCCCCCCAGTTGTGGGTAGCTAAATATGGAATGTAACAGCAGTAAGCGCAATCCTGCGAAGTTGATGTTACACCATATATTTCAACGTTCCTTGGCTAACGGTTCAACCGACAATGAGACTACATCACTAAGTGTGATATAAAGCTTACTATCATATGATAGAGACTTGGGCTTATGACTGTTGTGGCTTTTCTTCTCCAGAAATCGTCTCATTAGAAAAAACCACACTGCCTAGAAGACTAAATTTTAGCATAACGATGATTCCTTAGCCAGGCACGTCTTGCCTAGTAACTCCATCGTACTTTACGACATTGCAAAGATACTGAGTCACTGTGTTTTCAGTTGCCTACTGAATAACGGGGTAACGATGGACTGGTAGTGTCAGTACAATTCCTATCATTGTAGTTGTTTCTTTCCAGAGCTGTCTAACCGATAAGGAAATATTGTATCGTCAGATAACAGCCACATATAAATTCAAAGCTTGTGTGCCCTGATATGTGGCTCACTGAATAGTTGTCTGGGCGATAACTCTGTGAACACATGAGGTACTCCAGTAGGGCATTTAGGACAACCTTCCCATCAGTCTGAACCACTATCATGACTCCATAGTTGTCATTTATAGGGCTTTCGTGTGCCGAAACAACAAAAATGAATGTGAAAAAACACTTGTGTGTCCAGTTCGGGCAACACCCATCCCATGAACGTGAATTTTGTTTTTTGCTATGCCCATAACGTTGCCCTGGAATTTCTCTTGACTTTTTTTCCTTTTCCTCTTCTTTTTTCTTCATCCACTTAACCACTTACTTCGCCTCTGAACTTGCATAGTTCAATCTTCGCCATCTTCTTGTTACCTTTGAAACTCGTGGATCGTTCTCAAAGTTATCAAATCTTGTTCATCTGAATACTTTCTTGTACTTCTGCTTCACTTGTGACTCGCTGGCCTACTGTCTTGACTGTCGACAACGTGTCAACCATCAACGCCGCTTACGAAAATTCATCAAACACACAAAATGCCGTGTAAGTTCATCACTGTTTTCCTATATCAGATTTCTCATTCGATATGTAGTTTGATGTCTCTGCTGATGAACACATGCTGTTCTCATCGCTATAAAAAACACTACTACCAAAATATCATCAATACGCCCGCCAAACCTGCTAGTTGAGCTCACAATCATCAACCAAACTGGTGATTTTGGTTGAGCTCAAACATTTCTAGTTAATCCTCATCCACCTTCAGCGCTACCCGACCCTTTCTCGATGTATCAAGTTCCACCCCCTCGATCTTTACATTGAATCAACAACCATCTTTCTACTCTATTCGTTACCCCATGTACTAACGACTTCACAGTAGTCGAAAGCCTATCGGAGAACGATTATGTCACCGACTCTTTGATGAGAACCTTGCTGGGAGTGATTGCCCAGGGGACCATCGAAAACGTAAGTCACCCTAAATCAACTACATATCGTCATCATCCCCGCTAACACTGTTAACTTCATGCATCTAGTTAGATTGGGAGACAATTGGTCGCACCCTAAACAAATCGCCTGAAGAATGCCGTCTCGAATGGGACATGCTCGTCCAAAGACACTGTCACCAGTGGCTCCGAGCTCTCAAGTTCACCGCTGCCGCCGACTTGAAGCCCGCCGCTGACATCGCTACAACTGAAGAATTCATCAAAGACGCCGTCTCGTCAGAGGCAATGGACTCTTCCACGGGACATGTGCCCGTTCGTCGCACGCGCAGAAAGCAGACTAAACCGGTACCTGAGAAGGCCTCCTCGGGAAAGCCACAGAGCTCAAATGGTTCTGGTCCTGTCAAGTCTCCCCAGGTCAAACAGCCAACTAGAATCCTGCCGTCTCCTCGCCAATTGGGCGGACATCACGTTCCCTCTGCTAAACCGGCCGTGGCCCCGGCTAAGCCTGAAGCACGTGGCAAGAGACGTGCGTATATCTCGGAGACCCCAATTTACCCTCCTCAGATTCCTCGTGCTCACGAAAACCGCGTTACTCCCACCGTGCCCGTCAGCCCCACTGTTGTTATCCATGATCAGCCGGTTACTTCCCCGGTCAGCTCTGGCCCTGCTCGCAAGAGACGCAGACTGCCTGACCACGCTCCTGTCCGGGAGAAACCCGCCCAGCAGAATGTAAACGCCATTCTTCCGCCCGTTTCAACCTCGGTGTCCCCGGCTACTCAACTGCAGTTACCTCCCATGTGGTCTCCGGCGGACCTGGATAACCATAGCTACAGCTACAGCCCTGTATTTCAGCAGGGAGCTGGACCTGCCATGGCTCAAGGCCACTCGATTCCTTCATTTGAATCTGTCTTCGGATCAACATCTTTAGAAGGTTCTGCCATGTTTTCCTCTTCGTCGTTTGACCGGGCGAGACAAGATTTCGGCGGACATACCAATCTGGATCCTCAACGTCGCCTCCCTGTGCTCCCTGAACCTCGTCAAATGGTCTTTTCTCACACCTTCCAAGGGCCCGCTCAGGAATTCAACGCCGCCACTTGTAGAACCCAACGCTACCCTCCTACTTCTCTCAGAGGTATTCTGCAAACTCCGGTGGACTACAACGTTGAGCGCTTTGCTTCACCTGAGGTTTACAGAGGAATGAGTGGTTTCAACTTCGCTACTACTGCCGGGGCGGTGCCGCAGCAGTCTTCCGTTACTCTTCCTCGTCTACCTGACTTGGACATTGCCATTCCCCATATGACGAGAGGTAGCCCTTTTTCTGCCCATGAGCAGCGTGGAAATGGGCCTGAGGACCCATATGAAGGAGCCGGCCGCACTAGAGATCCTCGTAGCTCCGATGGCCATTAAACTGATTCCCTGGTTGGCAATACTCTTGTCTACTACGTCTTTCTTCAGTCACTAGAGGTCTCGGCTTCACCAAGCATCTGTGGATGGTCACTATACCTTGGCAGGTGGCACATTCTCTTGTTTCCTTTTCGTTTTTGGTTTTGTTTGCTTTGTTCTTTTTTCGGGTTTCCTTTTTCCTGTCTTCCCTATGTTCTTGTTGGTTTTCCTCGTTTCTGTTTTCGCGTTGGACTGTTTTCTTTCCTTTGGTTTTCTTTTTCTGGTTTTTCCTATGTTCTTGTTGACTTCGCTCATTTTTGTTTTCGCGTTAGACTCTTGTCTTTCCTTTGGTTTCGTTTTTCTTTCCTTCCTATGTTCTCGTTGGTTTTGCTTCTTTCTGTTGTTGCTTTTCAAGTTTAGCTTTCGTTTTGACTTGGGGGTATTATTCATTGACTGCTCTTCTGTCGTCGCATGATATAAACCCTCGCAGTCAAATTTCAAGATCACAGAGTTTTGTTTGTTCTTTTTTTCTGGATGGCTTGGATGATAGTTGTCGTACTCTCGAGGGAGGACTTGCTCTGGGCGTCATTTCATGGCGTTGCTTTAGGACTTTTGAATTCCTAGAGATTTTTTTTTCTTTTTTAAATTGTTCGATGAACCGTGACCCGTGTGTATGTTATAACGAGATATATGTCGATGTCCACGGAAATATCTTGATGTGTATTACACGTTTTCGTGTGTTTTGGAGACTTCTAGCTGTGATGTGCTTCACCTATTCAATGTGCCCCGTGATTGAGGTCACTGAGTTGAGGATAAGGGTGCGGGATAGCATCTATAAAGGTCGGTCGCCGGGCTCTACTTCAGTGTCGCTGCCGATGGCTGTTTTGCTACACGGGTTTGTCTTTTTTCGTTGTAGCAATGGTCTCTAACCCCGACACCAGAGTTTTCCGAATTGGTACATACTTGTATGTTTTGGGTAAGATTCCTTGTAGATTCTGGGACACACTCATAAGACTTTGGTATCCCATTATCGTCAGTTTACCGCCAGTCATGTGTTAGGGTTAATTAAACCCTGGCGGATATCTCAGTTTCTCAAACATGACGGGGTTGAAGGGCAATTTGAATAGAGTCAAGAGTAATATGCTATCCTAACAGACGATTGATGTTTTTGGACTGTTTCTGATTCATCGGAAAGATTCCAGCCTCAGGTAATGATTGTGTTGAAACATACACCCTCAAAGGTTATATGACCCCCACCTTTTCCTTTGGGATCTAAAGAGGTCCTTGCCGGGAGATTGATCAGCCTGCAAACTCACCCAACGACTAATCCAGAAGTTGATAACAGCTATATTCCACGTTAAAAAGCGCCATGCAAGCTTCCTTTTGTTCTGCATATTCCGTCAAATTACACACTTGAGCTGTCAATTCCGATTTCCGGGATTTTCCCCATACTCCCAGCCCTCATTAATATGGAACGGGTGACAAAATCCGCTCTCCCCGTACCCATATTCGCTTATCTACAAGTTATCACAATAACCTATTCAGTATCTTAACGCACCGTCCCGATTGTGCTCTTCTAGAATGCCAGGGCGAACATCGCAGATGCGATTTCACGAATAGTCCAGCCTGTCGGGATTTCACCATGTATTGAGCATCACCAGATTCTATCCCTGTCGTCACATTACACTGTTTTGTCACGTCAGAAAACGTATACCTTTCAGCCCAGCTATCATTCTCTTCCCTCACCCTTCCAATTAGAACAAACGCCCCCATGATACCCATTATCCTCCAACACAATCCACAGACCAGAGTCACATGAGCCATAAACTACCCATCCATTAACCCTCACACCACAACTTTTTCAACAAAGACGTTGACGGTCATTGCCAAATTAGGAAATTCACTTACAGTGAAGAAAGAAAAAAAATGGAGTCCCTACCAAATTCGGCAACACCAATAAGCTCTATTCCTTCATTTTTTGGGGGGGCTTTTCACAGGCGGGGAAAATACCAAATAATAAAAAAAATCCTTAGACACAGCTGTGACAGATTCCGGTGTGTCCAAACGCAGTAACTGCAGCATGTATGTACATACGCGGTTTCCAACTTTTTTTTGGAATCTCGCTCTTTCCGTAGATTTGGGAAGAAGCAAACGAATAATTATAAATAGTGAGGAATCCTTCGTGAATCCCTTCCTTTTTTTTTCTCATTGGTTCTTTAGTCATTGCATTCAATAGTTTTCGCTTCTTTCTTGCATCTCAATCTTGACAATCATTTATACACGATACTTTTTGGGTGTCTGGCAATCATTTTTACTTTGATATCATCGTCTTGCAATCTTGCTAGCTTGAGATCTGTTTTGTTACCTCTTTATTCATATAAACATTCATAATGCTTTCTTCTAGTACTACTGTTCGTGTCTCTGGTCCCAAGGTTAGTGGTACCTCATGATCCTGTCCGTATAGACATGGTTAACTAACGTCNTTTCGCTTCTTTCTTGCATCTCAATCTTGACAATCATTTATACACGATACTTTTTAGGTGTCTGGCAATCATTTTTACTTTGATATCATCGTCTTGCAATCTTGCTAGCTTGAGCTCTGTTTTGTTACCTCTTTATTCATATAAACATTCATAATGCTTTCTTCTAGTACTGCTGTTCGTGTCTCTGGTCCCAAGGTTAGTGGTATCCCATGATCCTGTCCGCATAGAAATGGTTATCTAACATTACAATAGGACCTTTCCAAGCAACCTTTGACCAATGGATACACCGACACTGTATGCCTCTCTTGCTTACAGGGCCACAGTGGGTCTTCAAGATGCTCATGCAAGAAATAAGGTCGTGACATAATATCTTGCGTACGACACGACAGTAACATCTTTGCTCTCTCTACATTATGCCCATATCTCTGGGTTGCATTCATTGGCGTCTGGGAATTCACATAGACTTTTGATAAATATTGATTATTATTGTACCAAACATATACATACCTTGCTCTCTATTGACTGTGATTGTTTGTTTGTGATATCCAGCACACTCACAAGTGACAGATCGGCTCCGAACACCGATGATTTACCATATAGTCCATTGATGACCGTGCGTAAAAGAACTCATGACATAAATTACCTTGAAAAGCGGCTCTTGTGTAATATCAAAAGAAAACAATCGGCCGCCCCGAGCACTAAGCATGTAGAGTGCCCCTGAGTTTGACACATTCATATAGTCACACACGTCGTCATCTCATCCTTTCGCCCGACAAGGACATTGATTCAGATTATACCCCCATGTTGACATCATCGCAAGATCTGGATTGCATGTGCATGTATGTATGTGTGTATGCACTGATCGCCCCCACTTTTCACCTTGAGAAAGACTGTTGCTTAATGGCTATGATCAGTTTCTCCTTTAACCCTGACTGTTCCCCTACAGAGAATGTTAATAGTGAGATTGTATCTTTGAGTTGAAAATGATTCCCTAAAACCTATCGACACCTCACGGTTTCCCCGAAAACTACTCGACATCTCCAATCATATCCCGCCAAACAATCACGGAATCCACGATACAACCCTACCCACAAAATGAAGTCGGTCAAGACCGACCCGAGCAAAGTACGACAATCACAATCCCTTGTCTCGTACATACATACATACATACACACGTTTGTGTCCCATTTCTTTTAACCTTCCAGAATGGCAAATTTCGGTGTGGGTGGACAAGAATGGGGGTCACAGAGAATAGTCGCTGTCATGCTGTGTTACTTTGGGCTTTAGTACCTTTCCGGGGAACATTAGATGGTTTCTGGGGGTTCTCGGGAGTATGGGTTATTTTTCGTTTATGTAGCTTTCTTTGTAGACCCTAATGAGTTGGGATACTGACACATTTAGGTTCTGCTTCTGGAAGTTTAACGAATCATCTCTAGCGATGTTGCGTTATGGTACGTATGTGAATGGTTGAAACCCACCAAGTGAAGTAGTCCACAATCTAAGCTAAACCACTTTCATCCGTCATTCAACGTAGACTCTCACACCATACTTCCCACCAACATGACTCTTCAAAATCAATCCTATCCAAAAGAATCCCATCACCACCACGCCCACCATGTCCGTCTCCGCCACAATCTCCTTCTTCATCTCCGACGACCGACCAGACTGGTTCCACATGACAATATTCCTAGCAATTCTCGCCCACCTACTCGCCGTAGCCCTATACTATCTACTCCAGCCCATCCAAGTTACCGATATCTTCCTATACACCGATCTCATGGCACGTCTCAACCCCGCGTTCTCAACCTACAATAATCTAACATAATCACTTCTCTCATACAGGGCGAGCACTGTACTCTATCCGACTATCTAACGCCAGAATCAGACTGGTAGCCCTAATAAGTCCCATCCCGGTTCCCGCCGCGTGTAACAATACCGGATGCTCTCTCCGCCCGTAAATCTGCATTCCTCCCGCTAGTCTAGCCTAATGGGGTGAAAATAAGGTTCTGGCATTAGCGCCGATCTGCCGGGTCGGGATTCCAGGATATCAGAGCCAAATCTCTTAATTCACTATTAGATACTTGTCATAACATAGGTACATACCAGACTACTCAATGAAAAGTTTTGCTTTTTATCGCTGAAGTAATCTCTCTTATACTTGTGGTACGCGACAATTTATCTGCGTAATTGATGTGTTTATATTTTGACATTGTTTGCATGGGTAGCCGTGCCTGGTTGACATCGCTCTGTCCGAAGAGTCGGGTCCGGTGTTCCATGAATCTTATGCCGCTATGAATAAACCCAACGAATTGAAATGAGCATTGGCCTACAAAACTTTTGGTTTCTTCACACTATTTCACGCTGACTTTTCAATGTTGTATATGCAGTAGGGTCAAACCTAAAAACAATGGAAAGTATTACGGGAGCATCAATAAAAAATCTATCTCAACGGGTATCATATTTGTGCTGTACAACCAACCAATCAACCGATAACACTCCCTCAAACCTTGTAGCCATACTATTTCTTCACCTTCTGAGCAATACCACGTCTCGCCATCCGCTTATTCACGCCCGCAGTAGCAGCGGATGCTGGACGACGTGGCTTTTGACCACCCCGCTTCTTCGCTTCAGGTTTCTCCACCGCAGCCTTCTTTTTCGTAGCCTCCTTTTGTCTGAACTCCTCGAGAAGCTTACTAGCAACAGACTTCACATTACTAAGAGGCTCCCATGATTTCTCTTTCGATCCCAACCATGAGACCAGGAACTCCTGATTACGACCAATCCCTCTGACACTATCAAGGCTGAACATGAACCACATGTTTGGATCTTCGACGGCCTTCTCACGGCCACCCACAGATTTCCAATAAGCAAAATATCGGCTTGGGGCGCCAAGTTGAAGGTCTTCCTCCGGTTCCCAGGTACAGGCTGATTCGGGGTCGTGTCTTTGCCAACGGATCTGGAGTTCAAATCGGTTTTTATCTTTTCCGAATGGTCGGTGGCCAATAATGGCGTCAAAGGGATAATCTGATGATGACATATCCGTTTGGGCCCCTTGTTTTGAGTCTTCAGGTGCCTGGTCCT
This sequence comes from Huntiella omanensis, assembly GCA_000833645.1. Lineage (NCBI taxonomy): Eukaryota > Fungi > Ascomycota > Sordariomycetes > Microascales > Ceratocystidaceae > Huntiella > Huntiella omanensis. Next base: position 89,296 of record JSUI01006519.1, on the reverse strand, counting down.
CGAGTTCGTCAGGCGATTCGGATCGGACTGGAGCATCTGCCGTGATTTCAGTGTCGGCTTCATCTACTGAAACTGGACTCTTTGCAGCAGGAATACTATCCATGGAGGTATCTTTGAATGAAACTGTAGACTCCTTTGTCACAAGCCTCCGTTTACGACCAGCTGTTTTCAAGATAGTAGTCACAGGCCTGGACCTCGCTTTGAGGGGCCGCAAAGCTTTTCCGGGAGATGGACGAACTGGAAGCTTTGTATTTGAAGGCGGCGACTTCCCCAGCTTAGACTTCTCTGACTGTAGCTCCTCCGATTCTGGCTCCTTTGACTCCTCTGGCTCTGACTCTTCAGCCTCTGGCCCCTCTAGCTCCAGTTTCTCGGACTCCGACTTTTCTGGCTCTGCTTTGTCACTAAGCCTACGACTATCACTTTCAAGCTCAAGCTGCGCGGTAACATCCGCTTCTTCTACTTCATCCGCGACAATAACAGGTGGTAAAGTTTCAGAAAACGGTTCGGGAAAGATTTCTTCCTCGGGGTCTGGAAACTCGACGGTCTCATCTGGTTGGAGTGGTGCCTCGGTAACAGAAGTGAAAAGTGGATCATCAGAAGAAATGTCGAGCTCAGGGAAATCAAGCAGTGACCCCATCCCGGATGCAAACGGACCCGGTGTGACCTCGCCCGGTTTTCTCCTAGCTCCAGAGCCAGAAGCGGAATTCGATGTCTTCTTTTGGGGTGTGGTTATGTTCTGAAGGATCGAGCGGTTGTTCTTGAAGAATGGTGCTGATTCTTCATCGCTATTGTTCGTGTTCATTTCCGCAAACGAACGCTTCGGACGAATCGATGGCGAAGACCGTGATTGGAACTCCGTGTTGATAGCACGCCATCCTGATGAATCTCCTCGCATCTTTGTTGCTTCAGTACTGGAAAAAAGTTGTCTGTTTGGGTTCGGTGGATCTGTAGCAGCATGCACTGTTTTTGAAGTTAGCGTCACGTCGTCATGAAAATAAGCTAAGCTTAAGCACACGCTCCTCAGGAATGCCAAAAGTGGGTCCTTATTGATGTCGATGGTGCAAGGCCTAAAGTGCATGCGGCATTGGGAAAATACAACTGAGCTACGTACAATCTGAGTTGCGTTTTGTAGACCCGGGAGTGACTGGAGAAATGGCGGTAGGAGCGGGAGCACTCAGTCGCCGTTTGGATAGAGCTTCACTCATCTCTGCTAAGGTCAAGGTTCCTGCAGACAAAACAATGCGTATTAGTATGAGATGAAAATGGCATCAGAGCACAACTAAGCGTTTGAACTTCAACCTGAATGAAGGACGCAATGTAATTGACGTACGGCGACTTAGAGGAGTTCTTCTTAAATGCGGTGTTGTTGGTTTTGAGGTAGGCTTTAATTTTAGAGAGGGTCGACTCGGTGTATTCAAAAACATGACTGGTGCGTGCCAGGAAGTAGCAATATCCCAAGGCCTGGAATTCACATGTGTATGCACACCAGTCTATAAAAAGCCAGGGACATGAAATGCAACTGCTGGGTTATAAAGAGGCGTCTCAGTCGTTGCGCGTGAATAGTTTGCAGACCACAAAAGTTTGTACTCAAAATTTATCCGCCTAAAAATGAAATTCACAATCAACTCATCATGAGGGTCTGTGAAAGTCAATTGCTGACGTTTGCACTTATACTTCTCTGTGATCTTGAAGGCGTTGGGCATACGCAACTTATGGCGGATTTGTCCCTTCCTCAATTAAGCAACCCAGGCTCGCGATACTCACGCAGGGATCCCCGCGCTACCACTAACGCGCTGCAATTGCGCGCCCCGGGTAATAGTCGGGTATTTCTGGAATATGTCAGCCGACCCTTGTTTGTGGTGTTTAAGGGTTATGGCTGTTACACCGGTGTCACGTCAAGCAAGCGGGGGAACAGCACCACTATGGTGATTCATTAGTGTGTATATACATATGTATCTAATGATTATATTCGCAAAAGTCGTATATTATTAGATCAAACAGCTTTCTGCCAGTCTACTTGTTCCTGGTCTTCAGAATCCCGAACATCTCCACTCTCACGATTAGGAGCCTCTCTAATATCCACGGATGCCCTGCTTCCATATGTGTATTGAACCTCCTCTGGGTTGCGTGACATGGCATGAGGAATAGCAACAGTTTTGCAACGAAGTTTCTTCTTTAGTCGACGGACCCGTTTATCCGTGCAGACTACACACGATGTCTTTTTCTCTTCGGGGTTTTCAACAGAGAGCAATGCCTCTTCACCGTTCTCTCCCAGTAGCCCAGTAGTAGCCATGTCAAGTTTCTTCATCTTGACAGTTGCTATCTCCAGAAGAACTGCCATCCGCCCTTCGGACACATCTTTGCAGGTATACTCCTTAATAGCTTGGGGGACGCAATATTCACATCCCCATTGGCTAATGGTGATATGCTCTGGTGGTGTTAAAAATCGTGGCGAGTCTTTGTATCGGAGGCCTTCAGGCGAAAAAACACATGATGGATATTCTTGCTGGTCCTTTCGTGGTGGAAGCCATCTTTTGGGGTTTGCAGCAACAATCAGAATGTATTCAACGTCCTTCTTGGGAGGTGGGGGTTGACTAGGCGACGGTTGGCGATGAAGGATTCGGCGCGCTAACGATAGCGGGGTGTTTGCCGTGATATTGAGCATCGTGTATCGTGTTGCAACAAAATATAGACAATCAAGGTCGGAGGAAAAGAAAGTGTCGATCGGAGTAAAGCATCCAAGAAACAAAAGCCAGAATCAAGCTTCTTATAATCCTCCTTGGGCCCATTTACCAAGACACTAACTTCTGCAAGCGTCATCGTCCACAAGCCCATGTGGCCAGGTGCACACCCAACTGAACCTGCTCTGTGTTGTCTCGCACTTGTGTTCCGCTCCAATATGGAGGCGTGCAACAGACCCGCTCTTGTCTCAACATGGTCCCGGTTACAATAGCATGTGAGCATCCCGCAAACATATGGCGCTGGCTAGATGCATTTTAGGTACTTTGGACATTCCGCGGACAAGGTCTTGTGTTACACATGATTCTTTCCCGATTACTTTTGGTATGCATCACGATTATAGGTGAGTATCCTCAACAATGGTAACAAAACATAGTTTCACATGGAATCCTCGTGGCTTGGCCTCACGAAACCAATCGCACTATTGACTCTCAACGCTCATATTTAGAGGTGAATACATGGGGCAACGTGGCGGAATCTGTCTCTCGTCTGATAATGCACGTGTTAAACGAGAGGTCAGACTAGCCGGTGGTACAATCCGCAGGTGTTCATGGCGGTGGATCGATGATTTACCTAGGTTACCATTAACGCCTGCGTAGGACCACCTCGCTTTATATAACAGTGTGGGGTGTCTTGGTTTATGCAGGATGCAGAATTGGTCGGATCAAGGAAGCGAGGCCGCGATAACACATAAACCCCCAATCTATGGTTTTCAATGGTCAAATAAAGGAACAAAACATGACTTTCTAGAATTGGATATATCTTGGTACAAATTACAACAACTTGGTTTTACGCGCCACGAACCTCAGCCAGACTCTGGGCAATAGCAGTCAGGAACCGGGTAGTCTCCTCTTCAGTACCAACGGTAATTCTCAGACAGCCGTTACAGCCGTGCTCCTTGCCGCGGAATCTGACAACGACACCCTTGTGCTCAGCCAACTTGGTGTAAACACCAAGAGCTACAGTGTTATCTGGCTCGCCCTGGGCGTTCAACATCTCATACAAGAGGAAGTTAGAGTCAACACCGCCACGAAGTCTACCCACACCAGCGATCTTGGGAAGCTCTTCAATAATACGTTGTCTCTGAACCAGAATCTTTTCACGGTTTGCCCGCATAACAGGAAGACCAGTGCTCACAGCGTACTGCGCAAGAGCGGAAGTGGGAGAAGAGATGTTGTAGGGGGCCTTAAGGGCGTTGAGAAGACGGGCAATTGGGGGGGCAGTGAACGCAGCACCGAGACGAATACCAGCCATACCGAAGGCCTTAGAAAGGGTCTGCATGACAATCAGGTTAGGCCACTCCAGAACCCACTCGGCAAGAGAGGCCTTGTCATCGGAGAAGTCAATGTACGCCTCGTCGACGACAACAACACCGTTCCATGTTGGGTGCTCCAGGACTTTCTGGATATCCTCCTTGGCGAGAAGAGAACCAGTGGGGTTACCAGGCGAGCAGAAATACGCAACCTTGATATCAGCCTCTGAAGAGAGCGCCTCAAGAACAGCAGGGACGTCTAAAGCAAACTCGGGAGCAGACAGAAGTGGGACCTTGACAATGGCGAGGTCGTTAATCTGGGCGGAGACAGAGTACATGCCGTAGGTGGGAGGGCAGGTCAAAATGCGGTCCTTTCCGGGAACGCAGAAGCAACGGAGAACAGCATCAATAGCCTCGTCGGAGCCGACACCAACAAATAGGTTCTCGGCGGTGAGTGTCTTTTCGGTGTGGGCGTGAGTGGTGCGAAGCTTGCACAGAAGCTCTTTTAATGGCTCTTGGTGAGGGTCAGGATAGCGGTTCAGACCAAGAAAGTCCTTCTCTGAGAGGAGTGAGTCGGCAGGGAGCGCAGAGGTAGAGATCGAAGGGCCGTAAGCGTTCTCGTTGGCGTCGAGGAGAACGTTCTTGCCATCATCCTTGTAGTCACTGTTGTTTTAAAAAAGGACTGGTCAGTGGAAAGCTCACGGCAGAAGATACATCGAATAGAGTGAAGACTGACTCGCGCGCACAGCGGTAGGGCTCCAGGGCCAGAATGTTTGGCCGGGCACAAGTCTGGAGGTTGAAGGGAGACATTTTTATGGTTTTGAATGAGATTTAAGACGTAATTGCGGTCCAAAAGAAGATTCCAGGACCAAATCGAATTGTTTATAGAGATAGAGTCAATACTTTATAAAGGTTGTCGCATTCCTTTACATCATTCCCGTTTAGGTAAATCTTATCGTAAGCCGGTTTACCGACAACGGCGATCAAGTCATCAAATAGCGGGGTGACTCATGATTGGCTAGATAGTACGCTAGTGCTGTATATTCAAGCAAAGAATGACGTTTGTAGGTCTGGGCAATTAGATATGTTACACGATTTTATGACTTGTGACGTCCATTCGGGAGTCAAAGCTATACATTGTGAGTCTAACTGCTTGCTTTGAATATTGAAAGCAATTGACTCGGATTGTGACTACATTTATATTTATACAACTTACATACCCTATTTGATGTATGTTAACCCTAGCTGTTGCTGTATCAACAACAACAAAATCGACGGAACAAAGGATCACTTCCAACTATATACATAAATTACAAAGTTCACTATATTTTGAAGACTGGCATGCTCAATGTTGTTGCTCAAATCAAACTTTAAACATCAAGTGCATTTAAACTCGAGTATACGTGTCGTATATATATCTGTACATACATAGACACATACCACAATTTCATAGTCTGTATTCGTGAACGCCACATCACGCCACACTTTCCTAAATAAGTACTCATACATTCCATATTCGCTTTATGATTGGTCCGTTCTTCTCAGCCCCATAGCGTTCGCGTTTCCCATAATTTGTTGTCACAGCTTTTTGTATTGAACTTCAATGCGCCCTGTTAGTTCGCATCAGCTTAAATAGCAACTATACTCTTCTATAAGACATACGCCAAATTCCCTGGTGTGCTGTTGCGTCCTTGTCGCCTCTTTTCTGCGCGCGCATTTGCCCCCCTCCAAAGTGTGGCTTTTTTTTTCCCTTGACGGCCGACAGCTACTTACTGCGTTCTGCTAGCCAGCCTCGCCTGCGCAAGTTCTGCTGCATAACACTTTGCGATCAACCAGTCCAGCTTTTTGTTGACGTGCTTTTCTTCGAACTTATTCAGACCTGCCACTTTGATTCAATGGCGCTTTAATTTATAGTATTATTATATCGACTTAATCACGTCAACGGCGCGTCGTTGTCTCCACCAGCTTCATCGGCATCAATTGGTTCCAGCGCCACAACTAGACGTATTTATACGCTCAAAATACACCGTTTTCTCTTCTCCGGCTTACTCAATTTCAGCCCACAAGATCGTCGCCGCGGCCGCTTCTCCTTCCCTCCGAGACCACCTGTCCGGCTGACTTTACGTGCGCTTTTGCCGGTGCGCCAATTCGACTGTTTGCTAGACTATATCCGCTCAGTGTTTCCCGAGGGTTTTATCGCTACACGAGCACTCACTACGTGCTCTTTTTTCTGCAGAACGCGACTGTTTGTGGCTGTGACGTCCTGCGAGTCCACCAATCGCTTCGATCTTTGAGCGTCTTTATATCACGGAAGACCGTGATACCATATTCCGTTGTGTTGTTCGGAACCCCGGCTTGTCTCGCAACCCCACCGACGCAGATCCAGACAAACGAGCCAACGTCGAACGACACCACTTCGATCTGGCGCAGTATAAATATCCGCTATCATGTACCAAAACTCGGGGAACTTCTTTCCAAACGCGCCCCAGGGCGCGCAAGGCGGCTTCAACCCTCAGAATCCCCAAATGCCCGCTGGCGGCCAACCTGGAAATCCAATGATGTTTAATCAACAGTTCCAAAATATACCACCCGGGAACTTCATGCCGAACAATCCCAATATGATGGCCGGTCAGGGCGGTATGATGCCTCATATGGGAGTGAATGGTAAGTTTCGAATACCGTTAAATTAAACACATAAGTACCTTTACTAACATCAACTTCTTTGTAAAAGGTTTCCCAAACGCGCAATTCCAAGGGCAACCGTTTCCTAGTGCCACTCCATCTCCCGGTAGCCAACAGCAATTCAACCAAAACTTTGTCATGAACAATCCAATGGGGTTCCCCTCTGGTACGCCTCCAGTGCCTCGTCAATCCCCTAGCATGCAGCAGCGTAGTATGCCGTCAGCTAGTCTTCCAGGAAATGTCACTATGGGAACTCCTCAAAGACCTCTCAGTGTAGCTTCTCAGGGTACTCCAACTTCCGTCCAAAAGCAATCACAATTTGCCACTCCACAGCAACCCCCGCCGCCGCAGCCTCCTACTCAAATGGCTATGGCTCCTCCGGCTAGCCAACCTCAGTCCGTAGCAATCACCACACCGCAAACACCAACATTCCCGACGCCTACTAGTGCCACTGCACCCGGTAACCCGTTCCCGCAATCACCAGTAGCACAGAGTCCAAGGGGCGAACCTATCACCCCCGAGGGCTTTCAGGTTTTGTTGGACGTGAACGATGAGCTCTTTTATGAGGTCTTTTTACTTCAGTATAACTTGGCGGAGGCTAAGCGGGAAGGTGACAAGATGTTGGAGGCCGAGGTATCTAAAGATTACACCCAGTAAGTTTATCCCATGTCTTAATCTTTACCGTCTAGTAACTAACAAATTGGCACAGGTGCATGAAACGGCTCAGTGCGAACCTACAGTATCAAGCTGCGTTGGCAGATCGGAAACTCAAAGGAATTGTTCGGCCTATGATTATGACGCCTCCTCCTCTCAACACGGGTCTGCGTTTGAAACTCGATCCAAATGGCATAGAAAAGGATTTCATCCTCAACATCGATGTGTCTGGTGAGAGATCAGAGCGTGAACGTCAATTGAAAGCACTATACAACAAACTGCTGGGCTTCTTTCCCGGAGTTGACCCCACCAAGGACATTGTGCCACCTCCGCGCCCTGGTCAAATGGCACCTCAACAACCTCAAGGGCTTCCACATCCAGGACCGCAGGCGCAACCTCCAATGCAGACCCAAATACTACCACCCAAGTCTACACCAACGCCTACTCAGCAAACTCCACATCAACCACCGCAACCTCAACAACAGCAAGTTCCCACTCCTCAACTCGCTAATAAGCCTCCACCTCAATCTCAGCAACCTACGCCACAGGCTCAACACAAGCAGATGCCATCGCAGCCAGGTCAGCCACAGCAACAGCAGCAGCAACCACCGCAGCAGCAGCAACCTCCTCAACCACAGCAACAGGCCGCCCAACCACCACAGCAGGCCCAACAGCAGCCACAGCAGCCACAGCAGATGCGCGGAATGGGTCAACAGCCTGGCATGGGTCAGCCTATGCTCTCTCAGCAGCAACCACCACTCAATCATCAGCAACAACGCCAATTCATGGCTATGCAGATGGCCCAAATGAACGGTATGAACGGTATGGGACAGATGGGTCATCCTCAGATGGGTCACATGCAGCAGATGCCCCCGCAAATGCAACACATGCAGATGAACCCAATGCAGATGGGCCAAATGGGACAGGTGCCTATGGGCCAGATGAACCACATGAACCCATTACAAATGCAACAGATGCAGATGAACATGATGGGTGGTATGGGCCAGTTTAACCAAATGGGTCAGATGGGCCAGATGCCAATGGGTCAGATGGGACATATGGGTCCAATGCCTGGTAACGGAGGTATTCAGCAACGGCCACCGATGTCTGGTCCGGGCGGAGGCAATTCGGGCATGTCTTAGGACGACATGGTAGACTTCGATAAGCTTTCCGAGCCTGAGTATCCTGAAGTAACAACTGCGTGATGAGGTGTTAGGTTTGGTATGATGTGTTGGCAGAGATTGAATTGGTAGTCTGGGATAAGAGAGTCATGTAGAGTAGGAGTGGTACAGTGTCTTTCTAGTTACATGTTTGATATTTCCTTATGGGTTTTTCGGTGTTGAATTCTCCATATCTTGTCGTTTTATTAGGAATAACGGAGTCGGGATTGGGTTTGGGAATACGTATTACATATATACATTTTTTCTCGTTCATTGAATTCGATATTGATGTGACATTGGGTTTGTAAATATCACGTGCACTATCGAGATATAGATATATGTGTTGCTACGGAAGCTAGAGCCGAGTCATGTTTCTCGGTTCACGGGTTTGTGACATTTGATGTTACGGTGGATCCGTTTCACGGGTCCTCAAAAAAAACGGTTGTGATGAATGAATATAGTGAATATATAACTTGATAGTATCAGTGTCATAATCTCATGTTGTTAATCTATTGTTATAACTTTGCAGTTCATTTGGGTTGTTAACCCTACCGTTCGGACCTGAGACATTGGTGCCAATGACGTTCATTGTTCTTACAAATACAGAATAACCAAGACATGAGTTTGGCCATACATTCCGCACCATGCCGACCACCACAACGACATTAACCGTAATATAAAATCGAACCCTATCCCATGTTAGATATGCACGCTCGTGCTAAAAGCGTTTGACGCATGCATAGAATGTGACGGGGGAGCCGGCCGTCGCCATAGCTGCGCGCTCTATAACCTTGAGGGGGCAGAATATGACTTTATTCGATCTGTGAATTTACACACGATCAGGATGTGGCAACTTCCGGGGTCGATGTGGTTTCGGAAGATGTTAGCTGAATGAGGAATGAGAAGGAAGAAAGACAAAGGAGGGCGACAGGTAAAGAAGGGAGGGCGGATTAACTATGTGTACAACATGAAGCTATAGTTAGGCAACTTCTATTGTGTGATAGGTGACGTTAGTCCCCTAATGTGAACTAAATATTTACACCCGGCCGTCACATTAATCACGGCCGAAACGAAGGGGCTGAATCCTCCAACGGTGAGATATCTCGCATATGAAATATCACCCAAATGAAGCTAGAAAGTCCGACAGTCATAAAAAATCCGTACGATCCTACCTTCCACCAAAGCCCCATCATTCCGTCACCCACCTGTGTATGTATGTCAATACCTGTCTATAGTCCTGTTGTATCACCGTAGTCGATAAACCATTGCACGTTTAAACGAGCTGACTGCAGGAACCAAGAGGTAACTTCGGACACACCTGCAGCCGCCAGAAAGAGGGCGGTCCCAACAGGGGTTACAAACAACTCCTCATCCGTCTGTGTTTTACCTGTTGCCATGTCCTGCCTTGTGACAAGTTATAGCTTTGCTGTAGTGGTGAAGGATTGCTTCCAAACGCAAATATCCTGAGACTTCCCGGTACAGGGATATCGGGTGCTCTGTTTCCCGACATCGAGTATCCCGTCAAAGTCCATATGACAAACGTTCTTCCGATATCTGCGGTGTAGATGGCATCATCGGAGTCGTCCATATGCAACCATATCTAAAAAAGGACCAGGAATTACACAAGTGGTTACCTCTGCATGAATACCCAATGCGTCCCAAACCCGCAACTCCCTTTTCTCCCTCTCTACCAAGACCGGGGTCGAGCTTCTCTGCGATCCTGCTATTTTAGATGGGCTTAACCAAGGGAACAGGGGCTACCCGGACTCTAGGGTAAGGCCTTCCTTTAGAATTGCCCTCCTGCCCTGGTGAGTTGCTGGGAAGGGCGAATTGAGAAGGTAGTCTAGTTCTTGGCTCTAGAAGCCCCCAAGTTCTCAGTGGATTCGCGCTTGTGCTGGGCATCAGGGGAGCTGTTCTCCTTCCGCATCGTGTGCGTGGGCAATTTACGTAGTTCGTAATGCGATTGGAAAAGGGACCTGGTATACGTGGGTTTTTACGTGTGTTTTGAGTTTTAAGGTCGTTGACTTGTGCTTCAGATTGTATACTCGTGTTTTCACCACAGCCTTAAAGTGACCTTTTGTCGTTCGTTTTATGTCATCTAGTTCCATATCTGGCCCAAGTTTGGCAGTTACAATCTACATTCAAATCTTGGCTAGCTATCCATGCTGTTGCGACTGTAGGTCTATACAACATCACGATAACCAGATTTACTACTTCGGGTAGAATACATCTGTGGTCAACCGTACACACGTTTGCGCCACCACTGTAAGTCATTTGTTCCCGTTCAAGAATTGGGGCTTGTCGCAGCGTCAGACCGTCAGACCGTCGGACCCTTATCCCGTCTGCTGCAGCGCTATGTATGTAAATACAGTGACACGCAAGATCCGTGACGCTGACACCAATACCCGTCAGTGCCAATGCCACGCTTGTCCATAATACTCACCTTTAGTTTTGTAGCGCAAACTTACCTGACCACAAGCATCTTGAGTTTTTTTTTTCTTCATTCTTCCTCGACTGCATCATTTTGAGGGCGTCGATTCACACGACTTAGAAACTTGCCCACCCCGCGATATAGACTTGGTGGCACGCTGTTTTTGCCTCTTTTATATTTTAATCGATATATCTGCGCGTTGCGCATTGTACGCCCATCCCTTTAGAACAATCGCCGCCTGAAGGGTACCACCCGAATACCACAAGCGGTTCTTTGCATCATCCCTTTCGCCTTGGTGCCACTTTTCTTTTCAACGACACGATATATTCACGCCTGTTTTTCGTTGTTACGCTTATTATCGACCTCTACTCTGCGCCATTTCACCTGTTAGAAGCGTTAGATACTGTTCTTTATTGTATTTTGTGGAAAGAGAGGAATTAGAAAGCCGCCTGTTCCGACGTATACCCATTACGACATCACGTCCACATCCTATACCACCGAATCTTCTGTACCTGCATTGCGGCTACCGGAATGAATACTGCGGACCCGGAGCCATTTTCCAGCCCACAGTCACATTCTCGTTCTGATTCAGAAGCTGCTTCGGATCACGGTGCACCAACCCCCGGCTTGCCTTTACAATTCGACCCGTTTCCATCGGTTCGAGATTCACAACATAATAGTACTGCATCAGATTTAGATATCGAGTCTTCACCACCTTCGTCTAAAAACCCGCCTTTTGACCACGCTCTTTCTTCATATCAACACGGCGCGGTCCAGTACAGCCTCCCGTTACAGGGGACTGAATATCACGACCCAGCTTATCCCACGTATGCAGAATCCACATACGTCGAGTCCAGTCTCTCAGTCGACGCCATCGACGCCGAGCCGGTCTCAAACCCGACACTTGTCGATCCGATTGTGCCAGAGAAATCTGATTTGTCAAAACTCAGAGTTGAAGAACCAGAGTCAGCCGCCATGGACGCCACAAAACCTGCGCCCAAGAAAATGTCGGCCGTCCAGGCTCGTATTGCCGCTTTGCAGGCAAAGGCACAAGGTTCAGCACCACCGTCATCACCAGCACCTGCCCCGAGACGTTTGATATCTAAAACATTTGGATCTGGAGCAGACTCGCCTGTTAGAGCCGCGTTCAATTCACCGACACGGCCTTCAATACCAAAGCTACCCTCACAAAATACTTCGCCCCTGGCTGTTGGAAAGAAACGAGCCCCCATTGAACATATTTCAGATCAACCCCTCGTCAAACCTGCGACTATTGCCACCAAAGCTTCAGAAACCCAGCCGGAAGCCTCCATTGAAGTGCCAACTCCAAAACCGATTGAACGTGAACCATTACCGCCAGTTTCATTACCAGTTGATATCGACCCGGCGCCAGTATCGCCAGAGCCAGCAGCTTCGAAGGAGATTCTGACCAAAAGCTCCATTGTGGTTACCGAACCTATTATAGAATCTGTCCCTCCAGCACAAGAAAATGATCGCCATGTTGAACCAGAACATACCGATACAATTCCTGTCATTTCTGCACTACCAGAGGAGGAACACCAATCTAATATTGAGCCCATTGAGTCTATTCCTCAAGAGCTTGACTTTGTTTTACCCGCCCAGGTGGTTCCTGAACAGCCCGTATCCATTCCACAACCGGAAACGGAGCCAATAAACAGTGAGCCTCAAAGTATCCCCGAATTTGAAGGTACGGAAACTGACATGCAGTTAGTTAATGTCGAGCCTGTAGTCCAAAAACCTCAGTACATTGAAGAAGCCTTCGAGCCAGTCATCTCTGTTCGCCAGTACCAGCAAATGCTACTAGAATCTGCCCAGAAATTAGATCTTACAGAGCAAGTCCAGCGTCTTTTCACAAAGCCGTTTGAACCTGTTATTTCGGTCCAAGATTATCAAAAGATGATTTTGAAGTCTGCCCACTCACTAGACCTCACAGAACCGGTACAGCGTTTGTTATCCAGACCAGTGGTACCTGTAATGTCCGTCAGAACGTATCAAGAGATGCTATTAAACTCTTCCCAATCATTGGATCTCACAAAGTCATTACAGACTTTATTCTCTAGACCCATGCAGCCACTTCCTGCGTTTGTTGAGACTTCGAAGCCAGTGATTTCTATTCAGCAGTACCAACAGAACCTACATAATGCTGCCCAATCACTAGACCTTATGGAACCACTTCAGCGACTGCTTTCAAGAAGCGTGCAGCCAGTGCCACCGGAAACACCAACCAATTCTTTCGAACCAGTTATTTCTGTGGAGGAATACCAGCGTGTACTTCAGGAGTCTGCGAAGTCCTTGGATCTCACCCAGCAGCTCGCGAGCCTTTTGTCCAGACCCGTTCAACCGATTGTTCCTGCGCCAGTGATTTCTGTCCAGGAGTATCAGAGTATGCTCTTGAAGTCTGCACAGTCCCTTGACCTTACGGAACAACTGGAGCGCCTTTTCACTAAGCCTTTCGAACCAGTCATTTCCGTCCAAGACTACCAGAGCATGCTTTTGGCGTCTGCTAAAACCTTGGACCTTACTGCCCAGATTGAACGTTTATTTTCCAAGCCAATCACCCCAGTCATTTCTGTATCGCAATACCAACAAATGCTTTTGGATTCTGCTCAGTCTCTGGATTTGACCGAGCCAGTAGAGCGTCTCCTTTCTAGATCTGTTCAACCCGTGCCAGAGTTGATCATTGAATCATCCGGCCCGGTGATTTCTGTTTCACAGTATCAACAGGTTCTTCTTAACGCTGCCGATTCCCTCGATCTTACCCACCAGATTCAACACCTTTCCAGCAGGTCTTATGAGGCGGCACCATCGGATACTCTCCATGACGACGTCCAGGAAGAGTCTATTGAGCCTTCGATTTCCGTCCAGCATTACCAACAGACACTTGCTGAGTCTGCCCAGTCACTAGACCTCACTGGTCACATTGAACAACTTTCTAGACACCTTGTTCAGCCGGTAGTGTCCGAGTCGTCTCGTGAGACACCTTCTGTTGAGTCTTTCGAGCCTGTGATTTCTGTCCAGCAGTACCAACATGCGCTTGTGGAGTCTGCACAGAGGTTGGATCTTACCGAGCAGATTGAACATTTGTCCAGCAGATCTGTCCAGCCAGTGATACCAGAGCCTACTAATGAGCCCCTCGAACCTGTCATATCTGTGCAACAGTACCAGCAACTGCTTGCTCAATCTGCCAAGTCATTGGACCTCACGCAGCAGTTACAAACCATGTTTGCTAGATCTGTTGTACCTGTGGGACCTGCCGAGCCTCTAGAGACCACATTTTCGGTTCAACAGTATCAGGCGATGCTCACGGATGCTGCCCAAACTTTAGATCTCACTCATCAGTTGGAAGCTCTGCTTGCACACTCTGTTCTCCCGGTGGCTCAGCAAAAACAGCGCGAGCTGGATCCTCTTATTTTCAATTCCGCTACTGAGGGTCAACATGTTGATCGTGCTTATGATGTAGAGGATGTCGACTACCCCCAAATGCCAACGACTCCCACGCCAGAAATTACTATCTCTTCGCCAGCTCACGATGACCCAGTCATTCAACCGGAGACATTTGTCTCAGCAACGGATCCTGCCGCTAGTGAGCCTGCGAATGTCGAAGCGATAAGAGACGCCCCCGGGATTGATTCTACTACGTCTCTTGTTTCCGAGGAATCTGACATGTCCGAGATATCTGTTTCCATGACTACTATTACGCAGTCTACTCCTATAATGGATGTTGAGCCTCATTCTGTCCCAGAGCCAGTCGTAGAAGATGTTTCTCGAGAGGCACCATCTAGGGAAGTAGAAGCAGTGAGTTCGTCCGATGTTAGACATATGTCAGAGACCTACGAAGTTGTTGCTTCTTCGCAGCAGCCTATTGCCAAGTCGCCGGTCCTCTCTAATTCTGATGCCACTCTCGACTTGGAACCACCATCGTCGCCACTAATTTCTCGCCCACAAAGCGACGCGCTTGAAGATTTCGATTCTCAAACACACGAGTCGCAGCAGCTTTACGAAGACACTCGAGTCGACTCTGTCCATACCGTAGCTAGCGTTACTACTGATACTGAGACTTCCAGCG
Source organism: Huntiella omanensis (assembly GCA_000833645.1). Classification (NCBI taxonomy): domain Eukaryota; kingdom Fungi; phylum Ascomycota; class Sordariomycetes; order Microascales; family Ceratocystidaceae; genus Huntiella; species Huntiella omanensis. The sequence continues at coordinate 74,291 of JSUI01006519.1, read as the reverse complement.
CTTCACTTGACGAGGTATCTCCACCTTCATCGCCAATGAACTACCAGCCTGATGACGAAGACGTGTATTCACAATCTGGTGTAGCTATCACCCCCACCGGTACTACCCTACTGCCTGTTTCTGACGCACATTACGATGACGAGCGCACCCCCATTGCTTCCACTATGCCTCATGGTTTGACTGACGCAGAGTCTTTGATTGATGCTGATCCCTTCCATGATTCGCATGCGTCCATCCGTGATCAGGCGGATTATGCCGAGGAGGATTACGATCTTCCCGTTCTCCCCAAAAATAAGATTGTGGAACGTGTCGTTGCCGAAGAAGCCCAGTCAGATATCAGCGAGCTTGACGACATGTCACTTGGTACCCACAACTCATATCGCGATACCAACGGTCTGGCCCCTATCTCCATCATGGGTACTCCAGAGTTGCCACTTCCTACACCAGTGCTATCAGAAAACCATTCCCCCTTGAAAACGGATGTCACCAGGTCTTCAGTTATGCGCGAATTAGAAGCTCAACAGGCTATTGATGATGATATCTATTCAGATCCTGAAGACTTTTCGGCGGAGCCAATCTCAATGGCTGCGGTTCTTTCTGCTTCGGCACAACTCAGTTCTGAGCTTGAGGGTGATGTTTCGCCCACAAACTCTGTCATACTGAAGGGCAACACTATATCAGCTCCTATTGATGACCTCGCTGATGACGACTCAGATGCCCGCTCCACCACATCAGATGTCTATGAGGACGCAGACAGCTTCGGTAATGCCCACGAACCAGTTACTCCCGTTGCCCAATCATCTGCTATACACGGAGAGTCTACTTTGCCTTCGACAAAGTACTCACCTGCTCTCTCCGATCTCGAAATGGACCAGCAAGTCTACAAGGACCACAACCCCTTAGAGACCGAGCCTCAGGTGGTAACCGATGTGCTTCCTCGCAATGTGTCACCAGGCCTAGATGCGACATCTCCTGGTCAGTTTGTCAGGGATGTTGATCAATGTGAGCCCCGCTCGCGTGCGCTTACTCCCGAGCCCAAGTTTTTCCCAGAACAAGCGAGATCTCCTGAAGGCGATTTCCAGGATGCTTACCCAGGATCCCCAGAACCTGAGATGGAGGATGACGACGTGGTGGGTAAGATCATGGAGCCCGAAACTGTGTCTCCAGATAGCACTCCCAAGCTGTCCCCTGTCAAGATGAGAAACCGCATCAGCCCATTACAGCACTCGCCGTCGTCCACTGATGGTGGATCCTCACTCCAAGATATTCCGCTCTCTTCTGATAGCTCCGATCAAGAGTCTCGCGGTAGCTACAGTGTACGCAGCTCTGCTTCCGAGTCGTTACAGTCCACTCCAGTACAACGTCGGTCAATTCGTGATTCCCTCCGGATTGATACCGCTTCTGCTTCATATCCTCCTGGAACCTTGGGTGTTATTGCCGAAGACGAGGTTGATGGGAATGATGCAGACAACGACGGGGATGATGTGAACTGGGACAAATTACAGAAGAAGGAGGACGATGCTACCCCAAAGACTCCTGGGCAGGATAAGGTAAGAAAAAACGTCGCCATTGACATTCATCGCGAATTTATTTATACTAACTTCCACCGTTTAGATGACTGCTCTTCTTCTGGCTCGCCTTAATGAGGAAAATGCCAAGTTTGATATGCCAAAGCCTTCGGCTTCTATGATTGCACGCAAGGCACCCCCTTCAGCCTCCAAGACTGTAAATGCCGAGAAGCCTCGCAAATCTAGACCACCTTCGATGGCGCAGCTCCGTGAGATGGTTCGGAGTCCTCCTTCTCAACACATGCGTTACTCTCAACTCCAGATGCCTCACATGACGGATCTCGAGTTTTATTCTGCTATCGTCCAAGATTACCACAAGGCTGCTTCAAGATTCCCTAATCTGCTATCCCACAAGATCAGACAGGGTATTCCAGAACCTCTCCGTGGTGTTGTCTGGCGTAGTATGGCTGGAGCTTTCGACCCTGAATTAGAGAGCAAGTTTGATGAGTTGGTTGGCCAAGCCAGTCCCTATGAGAGTATCATCAACAAGGACATTAGCCGGACTTTTCCTACGGTAGACCTCTTCCGTGAGCCTAATGGTGAAGGACAGAAGATGCTTGGGCGCGTTCTCAAGTGTTTGAGCATCTACATTCCCCAACTCGGCTATTGCCAGGGTCTGGCGTTTGTAGTTGGTCCGCTGTTGCTGTTCATGCCCGATAGACACGCATTTTGCGTCATGGTTAGGTAAGTTTTCTGCATGTCAAATATGCGGCTCAATGCTTGCTTTTTTTATTTTCGCATATCGGCAAAGGCCCATGTGATTTACATGGTTACTTTTTACGAGTTTGTGATGTGGCAGGCTGGGGCAAGTGATCGGCGGGACGTATCTGGACTTATTTGCTAACCTGATTTTGATAGATTACTGGAGCGGTATGATTTGCAAGCCAGTTATCAGGAGAACTATGCTGGACTTCATGCACGTGTTTTCCAGTTCCAGATGCTCCTTAAGGAGACGGTTCCTACAGTCGCAGAGCATCTAGATTCTCTGCAGGTGCAATACGAGTTCGTATCGCAGTGGTTCCTGAGTATCTTTGCCGTCACATGTCCGCTACCCATGCTGCTGCGCATGTACGACGTGTTGTTCGCTGAGGGCGCCCACGAGACATTGATGCGTGTGGCGTTGTCTTTGATGAAGCTCAATGAGCAGCGAATCCTAGCTTGCACGAGTATCGAGACAGTGACCCACTTGCTTCTGTCGCGCGGTCTCTGGGCCTGCTACAATTACAATGCGAACTACTTTGTCGAGTGTTTCACCGGATTGTCGGACGCTGTCACACGCGACCAGCTTTCTCGATTGGAACAACAGTACCGCGAACAGAAGACTCAGAAGCCCGGGTCTCAGCGTGATTCTATTCCAGTGCGCAGTAAGAGTGCCATGGCGATGGTCAGTCTCACCACGACCAAGACAACAGCTTCGACGATTGCAGCCCTCACATCCAACGATAGACCTACAGCTAGCACAGACAGTGTTGGCAGCGGGTCCGGGGCGGCTCTCAGTGGCGTGGCGGGGAAGAGCACGGTCCCTCTATCGGCTGCAGGCGTCGCCCTGTCGTCTGAAATAAACAGTCGCAACAGAAGTGGCAGCGACGCTTCGATCACCAAGATCAATCCCAAAGTGGCAGCTGTGGGAGCAGCGGCGTCGCGCTTTTTGGGCCGGATCTGGACTGCTAATACTCCCAATACTGCAGGAAATGCGTCAAATACAGGGGCAGATAACGAGACAGGGCCTGTAGCGACCAATGGTGTGCGTGCAAGCGGCACTAATGGGCAGGCAAACCCTGAAGAACAGGGATCTGATGCTTCTGGGCCAGGGGAATCCTCCACTTTGACGTCTACCCCTAATTCCGATCAGACGCCAACCTCCCAGGCACAAAAGTCGCAAAAGACTGGCGGTGTTGGTGGGTTGAATTCAGTATTGGGTTCTGGTTGGGGAGCTGCACTGGGACTCAAGACAAGTTCTGGTTCCGCGACAACAAGCGCAAAAGAGACGAAAGTATCCGAGTCGTCTACTGGCCCATCGCCTGTTTCTCGCGACATTGCTTCTACAAGGCCTGGTGATACACGTGCTACCGATGGTGCTTCTGCCGTAGTCGTTGTCGCTAACGTCGAATCTACTCCGCAAAACACTAGCGAAAGTGACAAAACGCCCGATGCAAAGACGGCATCCACAAGTGCCGCCCCCGCTATTGACAACACAAAGACCGATATCAAATCAGCACCACAAGCCATTGCGGCCAACAACGTGCCATCTGTGAAAGCGACATCTCCTTCAGACACTCCTACTCCTGCATCCACAATTCCTTTGTCTGCAGGCGTGCCTACAACAACAGGCGTGCCCACGCCCGCGCCTTCACTGTCTTCTTCGCTCACTGCTTCTTTCAAGTCTGCTGCATCAGTCTTTTCTGGCGCAGTTTCTTCCAACAACAATCCCGCAACTTCGGCTACGACTCGCAAGCCTTTTGGAGCGAATAAGTCGCTTACTGTTACTGTCCCCACCTCGCAAGCTTCGCTAGGGGCAAATAGTACTGTGCCGTCTACGTCGACGTCAACTGCTACAATCGTTGCCAGTTCCGGTAATTCCTCGACCCACCCGAATCACAGCCCAAGCCCGCGACTGCTTCCGTCGCCCCGCACTCTCAGCATGTTGCGGCGTAGTACGAGCAAGCATAGCTTGGCTAGCACTCTCAACTCTATGGAAGCGGCTAGCAACTCTAGCATCTTGAGTTCTGCTTCGACTGCCTCTGTCTCTACTGAAGCTACGACGGTCTCGCTAGTCTCCCGCGATTCTGCTTCCGGCGAGTCCAACACGACCATTTTGCCACCATCAAAGATTTCCATCCCGCCCCCGACACCATCGCCTACCACATCTGCCTTCAACACCAAACAGGTTTCTGCTTCTAGCGGCAAAGCCAGCACTGATGACCGATACCTCCATAACCAGATTGAAGACTTACTCGCGGCATTGACACAATTGCAACTCAACCATGCTATTCTATCGTCGGATTTAGAGCGCGAACGTGATGAACGGGAGGAGGATAAGCGTGCTGTTCAGTCACTTCTTGCTGGACTTCGGCACAAGGCCGATGGTGTTGACGAAATGGAGACTGGCACGCCAACATCGGAAGATCTTTTTATGCTTCTCGACGCAGTTGAGCAACGGTTTGGTCTGGGCGAAGGATCGGAAGATGCTGAAGCCGAAGGTACTGGTACACAGAAGAAGTCCTTGGGTATGACCAAGGCCGATCTCGAAGATGAACTCCGAGCAGCTACCGACAAGGCTGCTGCGGCAGCATCTCAAAACCAGAATCTTACGCGGCAGATCCACGACCTTGAGCAAGATGTTTCTACTCTCCGTGAACAGCTCAAGGAAAGCCAGGGTCGTGTGCGCACTATGCACCAAGATAAGCAACGTGTTGAAAAGCAAATGCAGACCATGCGGCAATCGCGGTCTCCCACGAGCCCTATCAGCGTGACGGGAGCTGCCGAGTCTATTCGTAGTGTTCTCGGTGTATCTATTTCTGCAACAGAAGAGAAGCCAGCTGGTGGTCTTCGTGAGCTCCGTCTTGGTCGTGGCCCACCATCTCCTTCGGTCAGTTCGGGGCCGTCGTTCTCTCGTCGTGGTTCGGCCATGCGTCCTCGTGATTCTGTCATGACTCTTTCGGCTGCAGCTGCTCAAGGCGAGAAGCCAACGAGTGAGCACGATGCTTTGCTACTTGAGCTTGTCCAAGCGAAGACTGGTGAAGCTATGGCTAAGGCTGAGGTTGAAGAGTTGAAGCAAAAGTTGGACTCTCTGAAGAAGCAGTATGGCGGGCTTGCTCCGGCATCAGCAGGTACTGTTCGTACTAACACTGCGCCATTGGCACAGCCAGGGGCAGCAGCAAATGGCGGTGGTGGCTTTTGGGGAGGATGGAGGCGGTAGAGTCGCTTGATGGTAAAGCAAATGGCGATGGTTTCTGGATCTGCACATGTCGAGGACATGATGATGACGTTGATGATGATGATGAGCTGCCATACTTTGGGTAGTATTTCTTGGTTTCCGGGTCTTTTTCTTTTCATGGCTCTCTTATTTTTTCGGGTCTGGTAGTTGATTCACCTGTCGCAAAAGCGACTTGGTGAGTGGTGATGTCAGACCTGGCATGGTTATATCTTGCATTGTCTTCTTGTTCATAATTTTGTGGTTTTGGTTTGGGCGTTTTCGTTTTACTTCTTTTTGGTTGGATTTTATTACGTGGGTTGCTTGTCCTATATAGTGGAAAATAACCACTATTTGTAGGTTACTGAAATAAATTATGTCATGATTTCTCCATTATTCTTTTTACCTTAAAGGGATGCGGCTGTAGTGGGCTGAAGCTGATTGCTGCATGTTGATGATGACAAGTTGCCTATTCTAGTTTAGTGCGACGGGGTTGTTGTCTAACTGAATGACGATGCAGCGTAAAAGGGTATAATGACAACTTTCAGGTCGGGTCAAGCTTCGGCCCCGCTGTTTGGTGGACTTGAAAACCAATCATGTGTACCGTGGTAATGCAGCGTCACTGGAACAGAACTCGTGCAATCACATGTAAATCCTGCGAGTTGCAGGGGCAGTAAAAAGAGGAAGGGACGGAGGTAGTTTTTTTATGGAAAGAGCGAAGAAAAGAGGGCCACGAGACGATGAACGAATGAGGGCTGGATTGTGGGGTTTTTTGAGAGAGTCTGTTTTCTTGAAGTGGGGAATTTATGTGACGGAGTTTTTTGAGGGCGGTTCGTTTTGCTGTGGTGGTTTTTTTGGTGTGCGGACTTGGTATGTATGCATGTACATATGTAGGTGGAATATGATATACTTGGCCAGATCTAGACTGTTTCGGGTATGTTCTGGATTTTTGGAAAGAGCATATGCAGGTGTGTTTGTTGGTAAGACGGGTGAACTTTCCTGAGGGGTAGGCACATACATACATGGCTTTGAGGTTGTTTTTGTAGATATGGGATTTGTCATGAGTCGAATTGCGTGGTTTCCATGTATTATTGTTCACCCCGCTTTTTCTATCCATACCTTTCTTTTTATTCAGCTGTGCTGGCCGGCTGGTATGTTTATGTAGGCACTAGCCTTGTCTTGTCTAGAGTGTAGCTTTAATGGATAGTCAGCATGAGGAGTTTCCTGTTTGGGTTGTGCTACGGAAACATGCTTATTGAATTGACGAGACTCGGACGGGATAATTCACGGTGGGCGGTCGGGCTTGGTCTTTTTTCACGGCTGGATTTTTGGGCTTGAGGGGTTGCATAGGGAATGGAATGGAGGCAGGAACCCGGCGGCGGGGTTGATGGATAAAGAATCTTAGAATGAGGGGTTGTATGCTTTGTCGTCTTGATCATGCAGGTCAAGAAGGGGTTATGCTGTATCTTGTGGTCTTCTGTTTCTTCCTTGTTCCTGAGGGTTTGGTGAGGCAGGACTACTACCATACTCTGAAGGTTGTAGTGCATGTTTTAATCCCTGGCTCGCAAAATAAGACCATGTGTTGTCCACATGTCATTCATCGATTGTTGATATCTGGCCTTGATGAATGTCCCCTGCTGACCTTTATGAACATGCCTATAAAGTCACTTTACACGGGTTCTTTCCATGTCTGTACATCTGATATCGTGTTACTTCTTTTACCTGCCTATATTCATAAAAAATCAAACGTGAAGTGTTCATTTGCCACATTGAGACAACTTGAGTTTCCTATTGTAGTGAGAGAAATCTGGTCAGCCGTCTTGTTGCCATATTTTTGTAGATCGTATTGCCTCCATTCCATTCTTCTTCTTCTAGTTTCCGTCTTTCTTGCATAATCACTCCTTGCTCACAATCTCTCCCTGGGAACAACGTTGTCTTGAAAAAACTTCGGTCGCTTTTCTTTCTTCTACTATCAATCTTCCATACACTTCTTGCCGTTTGTTCTCGCCACCGCCATTACTCACATTCATCAAGCCGTCTCGTCTCGTCACGCACTTAACTTGGCTTGGCCACTCTGTTCATTCTTGTTAATTGCCGTTTTTATTGATCCGTATCAACTACGCAACTTTTGGCTTCCTTCCTGCCTCCTTCACCCCACTCACCCTAAAACCCTTTACAGTTGTTCTTTTTGGTTTTACCCTTTTTTGGGCTACTACTGCTTCGACCGTAGCCCTTGCTGCAGCATTGCATAATTTAAGCATCACTCTCTCGCACCTTTTTTCTTCTCTCTCTTTTGTTTTTTTTTTCTCCTCCTTCTCCTTTCAACGTCACTTCGACAAATATTAACAACGAACCTTATCTTTGCCGATTCTTAAGATCGCTACTTGTTGCTACCCGCTCTCATCTGTGCTTCGTCGCTTCCGTCATCTTGGAGCTACCGATAACTTGCTTACACGCAAACTTAAATCAAGAAGTCTTTTGCCTCTTTTCATATAGCCTATTCTAACAATGGCTGACAAGTCTTGTAAGGTATGTGAGCTTGATATTCACCTGCGGCAACCTTGAGAAGAAACATATCTGTCATCTTATCCTTATATGCATGAGTTTGTTGTTTTTCTCACGGCCCGTCGAACAAGTTACATCCGATATTTACCGTCTTATTCAATCCGACTTTGATGCTAACCGAGACCTTCTCCGTCGTAGTACTTCCATTATTTCATTATCGCTATTACATCGCTCATTGCCTTCGCCTCGGTACCTGCTTTATCCCATTTCCCGACTGTTACCCGACCAATCATTCATCATCCATTTCGCCTTAACCGAACCCGTAACATAAGAAGTCTACTATGTACTTTATCGCTATTACTCGGGTGCCATCGTCTTTTTTCTCCGTCATGCGCAACCACTTTTACCGCTGCTTCCAACCACGTCATCCGTGCCCCGCACTTTGCCTCCATCGACCATGAAACCTTCTGATATCCTGTGCTTTTTTGGCCCGCAATCAGATGCGGGGCACACTAAGATAGCGACTGGCACATTACCATCTCAGCTTGCGCACGCCAAAAAAATACCGACACGAGACTAGTTACTGATTTCCCGCTTTTTTTTAGCTTCCGCTGCTGTTCAGCCGTACAGCTCTTACATTCAGTACCTTTTGTCCTGGAACAACCCTCGTAAGTACCTACAAACCCTAGATGCCATGCTTGCACGACGTCACTATCGCCCACCCCTGTCGTATCCACTTGACCTGCCAACGTCATATGGATGGACGGTGGCGTCTCATGTCTAACTAGTTTGGCACATGCCAATGTCGTCCGCCACAAAAACTGACCAGTGATTTTTTCTCTTTGATTACAGGTGACTCGGGCATCGCTTACGCCTCCATTGTTGCTGGTATCATTCTGATTAGATGCCTGGATGTTCTCCGCTACACCCTGAAGCTTACCTACCTGACGCTCGCCATCACTATCGCTGCCGAGGTTGCTGGCAAGCTTGTTATTGGCAATGGCCTTACCTCTCAGTTCCGTCCTACTAAGTACTGGACGATCTCTCGCGATACCGTTGATGCTACTGCCAGCGACCTTCACGAATTACTGAACGTTGTTACCACCGAGTTCCAGCGCGTCATCTACGTTGAGAATGTTTACGCCTCTACCGCTGCTTTCGTCGCCGCCTTCATCTCATACTACCTCGTCAAGATTGTTCCTCTCTGGGCCCTCGCCATCGTCGCCACCACCATTGGCTTCTTCGCTCCCCTTGTCTACCACCAGAACCAGGAGCTCATTGACGAGCAGCTCCAGAGAATCTCGGACCTGATCAGCCACAAGACCGACGAGGTCCGCCAGCTCGCCAACCAGCACACCGCCCAGGTCGGTGGTCTTGCTAAGCAGTACGTCGGTGACTACTCTGCCAAGGCCCAGTCCATGCTCCGTGGCCGTGTTGAGAAGATCCCCATTACCGAAACCGACTTCCCCGCTGCTCCCACTGGCGAATTCAAGTCGACTGCTACCACCGAGGTTTCCGAGGCCGAGCTCAAGAAGGAGGCCGAGCCCCTTTTGGCTTAAGCTTACTTGCCTTTTGTCTCTCCCTTGTTTTTGAGTCTTGTGCATATCGTCGTTATACTGGGTTATAGCAAATGAAAACTTGTGACAAAAAAGAAAAAAATATTGGAACAAAGATGGCTGATGGGAAATTTGGAGGTTGGAAAACTGGTCTCTGGATAGTAGTTATCGCTCTTTATTTTTAACAATATATACACTTACCTTGAATCATGATGAATGTATGCACACACAAAGAAATGTAAAAGTGTCAAAAAGCAATGTGCATGTATTCCTTACGAATCCTATTTAAAACAACCAGAAACACCAATCCTATACCAAAAAAAACAATAACCCGCTTCTTTAATCAGATCCCATCTCAAAATCCTCATCCTCATCCTCATCCTCATCCTCATCACTTAGCTCCATGTACTTGACAGGCTTTCTCGCCGCCGCCCCACGAGCCGATCTAGCCCGGGAAACAGGCAAACTCTCATCCATATCAACATCCACCTCGTCATCGTCATCTTCATCATCACTTAGAGCCTTCTTCTTCCGACTACTAGTTGAAGCAGCACGTCCTTTACCCTTGGTTGAAGCGGTAGAGGCCTTGCGGGCGGTAGTCTTGGGTGCGGGTTCTTCGTCTTCGTCTTCGTCGTCACTGTCTAGGGCTTTGGACTTGGCTGTCTTGCGAGCGGTAGATTTCGCGGGGGCCGAAACAGTTCCGGTCTTGCGGATCTTCTTGGCGCCGAGAAGGGGGAGCATAGTACCTGAGGCACTAGTGGTGGCTTTGCGGATAGGCTTGGAGTCATCATCGGGGATATCGAAAAGGTCCTCGTCGGAGTCGGCACGGCCCGTGGATTTCGCCTTGACGGGGGAGGAACGAGCGAGTTCCTCATAGTTTGTCTCGTCGTTACTATCGTCGAAGTCAAAGGCTGATTTCTTCACGGGGGTCTTGGCCTTGGTGGTTTTGGTGAGCGCTTCTTTGACGGCGGCCGAGGAAGAGCTGGTACTGGATTTCATAGAGAACTTGGATAGGCGGCTCTTATCTTCAGACTCGGACTTGTTGCCGCTGATGCCCTTAACCAGGTCGCCAACATCACCCAGTAGACTGTCGCCTTCACTTTCATCATCGGAGAATGTGAATGTCTTCTTGGTAGACGCCTTGACGGCTGCTGCACGCCGGGGAAGAGTAGTAGTCTTCGCAACGGGGACAACGTCGTCATCGTCATCTTCGACCTCATCAAAGTCTTCATCCTTGACCTTTGTGGCCTTTGCTTTGGTGGTCTTGGCAGGCTTGGCTCCCGAAGCAGTAGAACCAGCCTTGGACGCTGGCTTGGCCTTTGCAGTACCAAGTACTTCAAAGTCATCATCCGACATAGTAGGATCAGCTTCCTCTTTCTTAACCTTGTCCTTGCCAGCGTTGAACATCTCCTCGAAACGCGCCTGAGTCTTCTGTGGTGGAGCCTTAGGAACAGCCTTCTTGCGTGCAGGCTTATCTTCATACTCATCATCCGCCTTGATGTTCTTCTTGCGGCCACCGCTACCAGCACCAATCTTCTTGGAAGCACGTCTGCCCTTGCGACGAATATCAGTGGTAATCTCCGCACGAAGACGAAGCTGGGTCTCCCATTCCTCGCAGAATTCATCAAGATCACTAATCCAAAGATCCTTGGCAGTCTTGGCCTCAAGCTCGTCATATTCGGCCTTCTTCTTGGCAATCTGGTCAAGAAGCCGCTGGAGACGCTCTTCGGTCAACGACCAAATGGGCATAGACAAGAGATAATCGTAATCGCTAGCATTGACACCGTCATTCTCCTCCTCCTCTTCAGCTTCCTCGGAAGTCTGCTTTTTGCGAGAGTCGACAATCTTGGGGAACGGCTCGTAGTTCTTGTCACGCAGCTCCTGTACCAGGACTGCCTTCTTCTTCTTAGAGACAATAAACTTGCCATCGATGATTTCCTGAATGAAACGAGCCTGGTTCTTGAGACGGCGGAAGTCGCGGTGGTACACATCAAGCCAATACTTGCGACGCTTGTCGTACATTCCCAGACGGTAGTGGTAGAACTCCTCCATGATTTCTTCAGGGTTGGCATACTTGTGAATCTGACCTTGGGTGTTGAATGCAACCAAGTTGGAAGTGGCAACCTGCTTGGTAATCTTGAAACGCTCAAGAAGACCATCATCCATCACGCCCTTAACACACTTCTCGTCAAGCATGATTTCAAAGTGAACGTTCTGATGGTCGTTGAACTCCTTGTAATCCTTGATCCAACTGGGTCCCTTGACACCAGCAATAATCTCTTCCAAACGAGCCTTGAAATCATCAGTCCACATACGGACTGGAAGTTCGCTGATGATAATCTCGCGCGGGTTATCAGGGCTCGGCTCGGCTATACCGTTGAATTTGTAACGGTCAGGGCCGGCGGCCTCAGGAGTACCCTTCCAACCACGGAACCAAGGCATCATAGGCTCAAAAGGCTTCTCTTCCTCATCGCCAGGGTCAAGACGGCCCATGCGACGCTTCAGATTCGTAACAATGTCGATAGGGTGGTAGTTGGGAATCGAAGTACTCCAACCAGTACCAATACCATCGGCACCATTGACAAGCACCATAGGAATGATCGGAGAATATACCATGGGCTCAATCTTCTTACCATCTTCATACTGATCATCCAAAATAGGCTCGTCAAGCGGACTGTACACACGACGCGCGAATGGCGAAAGGCGAGTGTGAATATAACGAGCCGAGGCAGCATCTGAACCACCAGCAAGACGAGAACCGAAGTTACCACTGGGTTCCAGGCAATTGACGTTGTTAGAACCGACAAAGTCCTGAGCAAGACCAATAATCGTCTGCTGCAGGGAAGCTTCACCGTGTTGGTACGACGTCTGACCAGAAACGTAACCAGCCAACTCAACAACCTTCATGTCCTTGACCACGTTACTCTTGAAACAAGCATACATGACCTTGCGCTGACCCGGCTTCAGTCCATCCAATACCGACGGGATAGATCTTATGTTGTCGGCCATAGAGAAGAGAATCAGCTCACGATTAACAAAATCCGTGTATGAAATGGATTCCATAGAATGATCAAGATAGGTACCAGGAACAAAGTTACCTAGCCATTCCTTACGCGCGTCTGCCTTCTTTTTGGAGAAAGCAAGCTCGAAAAGGTCGGTTTCTTCCTGCTTCATGGTCTGGAATTCCTTCAAATGGTTATCTAAATCTTTGAAGTAAACCTGGGCATCCTCGTTGGAAGAGGTTCCCAGACCCTTGAAGTATTTGAAGTGCCACTTGTTGATCTCATTGGCATGGGCTTCCTTCCACTCGGCATACTGGGGTTGCGTGAAGAAAGCCTTAAGACGCTGAGGACGCTTGGGATTAGGACCTTGCCAGACCTTGACGACAGGAGTAATGAATTCTTTGAAGAACCCGGGAATCTTGAGCAGTGAAGGGAACTGAACCTGCAAGAAGTTGATCAAAAGACCCTTGATATGCGAACCATCGTGATCCTGATCGGCCATGATCATCAGATGACCATAACGAAGTGTCTTGGTATCTGTATAAACTGTCTTGTGCTTGAGACCCAAGAACTGTTTGATATTTTGAATTTCTTGGTTCTTGGTAATTTGGTCCAAAGAAGCATCACGGACATTCAACATCTTACCACGAAGTGGGAAAACACCAATACGGTCAGGATCCAAAATGGCACGACCAGCAACGGCCAAAGACTTGGCCGAGTCACCTTCGGTCAAAATCAGAGTACACTCATGACCACGGCGGGTACCAGCCAAGTTAGCATCGACAAGCTTGGCGTTGTTGATACGTGAACGCTTGTTACCATCAGACTTGGCAAGCATCTTGTCGGCCTTCTGCTCAGCGAAGCTGATAATCTTGGCAATAGCTTCAGATTTCTGAATCTTCTTGAGGAAGTCTTCTGACAAGGCACATTTACTACCAAACTGACTCATCTTGGTTGTCATTTGTTCCTTGGTCTGCGATGTGAAAGCTGGGTTATCAATCAAGCAATTGATAAACACAAAAATGTGGTTGCGGATGTGATTCGACTTGAGGGCGTGGCCCTTCTTCTTTTTGTCGAGATGACTCAAAAGAGAAGATGTGATCTGATCGGCAATGTAATTGACGTGGGTACCACCAGAAGTGGTGGCAATGTTGTTGACGAATGAAACTTGCTGAAAAGAACCATCTGACACAGCAAAACCAATCTGCCACCTTGGCCGTGAATCCACAATATCAGTGTAGACGGTACTGTTGGGCTCACCACCTTCCTCAGCTTCACGCTCCTTGGCAATGGCTTTAGAGTACAGCTCGCAATATTGCTTGAAGCCCTTGCATTTGATCATGGTGTTGTTAAGGTACACCTTCACGTCCTTGATAGTACCCGCCATATCATGGATACGACGCATAAGCAGACTCTCAAGGTCATCATCGATACCTTCTGGCATGCCAAACCGGACAAAGTCGGGCTTGAAGGTGATGCGAACGTAATCAGAAGCCTTGCTAGAAGTGACCTTTGCTTTGCCAATCTTGCTCATGTTCTGAGTCCATGTCTGCTTGTACTTCTTACCATTGACACTGTCTTGTACTTCCAGAGTAAACTCTGTACTGAAAACGTTACACAGCTTCGCACCATAACCGTTACGACCACCCACAGTCTTCTTCTCGTCGTCGTCGTAATTTGAACCGGTAAGCAAATGACCAAAGATCATTTCTGGTACATACATGCCTTCTTTCTACATGGGGAGTTAGTCTTCTATCCTGACTTCTAGCTGTATATATGGACACTTACCTCGTGCATGACAACGGGAATACCTTTACCGTTGTTTTCAATGCTGATCTCGCCAGCTTCCCGGTCAACAACGACCTTGAGATGTGTCATAGTCGCACCAGGGCAATCTCTCTGCTTATTATCCGCAGCGTTGACCAAGATTTCGTCAAAGATCTTGTACAGACCCGGGACATATGAGATTTTCCGGAACTCCATCAGACTTGTCTCCTTGTTGAATACCCACATGGGCATTTCCGTTCTTTCAATCGAACCAATATAAGTATCCGGACGCTTCAGCACGTGTTCGAGAAGTGTGAGTTTCTGGTATGTCTGTGTTGCTGACTTTCCATCGGCCGCAGGGACATCTACTGGGACCTCCACTTCTTCCATAAAGCTGGAGCCTTCGATATCATCAAACTGCGTAGCCAGCTTCTTGACAGGGCCCTTCTTTTGTTTTTTTGAGACTGGTGGGGTATCGTCTACATCGGACATTTCGTCGTCGTCATCTTCGTCGCCCTTGGCACGCTTTTTGGTCAATTTTCCGGTGAGAGTGGTTTGTTTCTTTGGGGCTGCTGCTTTCTTGGGAGCGGCGGCTTTCTTGGGGGCAGCCTTTGGCTTGGCCTATTACGAATGGGATTTTGTCAGTCACTATTCTGAGGCTCCTCTGACGAAAGCAGTTATTCCTTCTTGGTCGGCCCCAACCCCTCTTCCTGAAAAACACAATATGAACTTACCGCCGCCTTCTTGGCTTGGGGCATGGGAACGTCCGAATCATTTTCGTCGAGGCCAGCTCCAAAGCTGGACTCGTCTGAGAAGTCGAAACTCATGTTTTTGTTTGTGATGTGTAGTAAACGAATTGAAGCAGAGGGTATCAACGGAAATTTCGACTTTATAGGTGTCGCAAATCGGCCGGTAATAGTATTCAAAGTTGAGTGTGGTGGATGGCGTGTCCACACAGGTGATAGAGATCGAAACCACTTTATGACTTCAAGGACTATGTTCAGCAAATGTACAGGCCTAGCTCAATTGAGTTGCGCAAATAATCTGGTGGCACGAATGAATGTGTGAAGAAAAGCTATCACCAGTAAATCTAGACCGGAGAGTTTAAAGACAAAGCTAGAAAAGAATTTGCTACCTTGTGGTGGTCAGAGTTCCACTTCGTTGCTATTCACAATGGGTCTTTCGTCTCGGTAGCCACTTGCGCATACTTTTTTAACCACTCGTGATACCAATTAGGAAAACTGTTTGGTGTGGTTGGCTAAGTAGCCTATTTGGGTGGTCGAATCGCGTAAACAAGCCTGCAGGCGCGACAGGCATCCTTGAAGCCTGTGATTGAGGTCTGGTTACAGGAGGGTAGGAACTAGCTGTCTGCTGAGTTTTGACCAGCGGGGCATAGTTACATGGGAAAATACAGTGTATCCTGGAAAGAAGGGTCACAACTACTTTGACAGTCACAGCTCACACACTGATAATCATTCCAGACGTTCCTCAGAATCATCGACTCCACCACCAGTAGCTCTGTTATTGATCGGAATGTTTACATTCCTGCTGTTTCAAATGCCTTGATTCGTCCGTTAACTAATAAATGTGCAGAAAACTGCAAGGTACCTGCTAGTAGTATATGTTTCATCGGTGTACCCTAACCCTACCATTGAACATTGGGTTGTCGTGATACTTTGATATAGAAGGAGGAATCCAGATTACTTCTTGTACTCCTGTATATCTGTCCTCTACTCATGTAATCACCCTCCAAACCCAAAAAGGAATGAACTCTTCATCTATGTTCCACTATTTGGTGATCACCACCATCAGAAATAGTGTCCCTTTGTCGAATATTCTCCTTACCCAAGGAGATCCCACAAAACCCTTAAACCTATCGGAACAAAGCCCCAAGAAGCCCTCGCACTTTGTGCCCCAACGTCTAAGCGTAAGAAACCGACTCTATTCCCTGACACAGAGACGTCGTGTGCCCACTTCCATGCTGTAGCTGTGAGAGTGATAGCCTACGTCTGTCGTGTATCATGTCGTGATAACCTTCCTTACAGTCTGGTCCGCACAACAGAGATCCGTCATGTGCGTGATGCATGATTTTGCCCCACGGCCAACATATACACAGGGCTACATTGTTTTCCCTGTACTCGCCGGGCATTCAACAATGTCCCCAACATGTACCACTTCTTGAAGTCAACAAGTTTCTACAACCCTAGTTTTAGTACTTCTTCGGACTAGGTTACACAGTAAAGAACTACCACCTACTTAGTTATCAAGAGAATGAGTAGTTTGTCTAGTGAATATAAGCTCTAATATTGTCCGGAAGTGTCTTGATTCATGCCGCGTCTAAAACAGTATGCACCATTCCACCTTCCATTCTTCTTCTCCCGTGACATTGTCTCGTAGCATGACATTGTCTGCACTCCAGCGCGGGAAGAGAGAACAAGAGAAGATTTGAAAAAGGAAAGAAGGAAGAACAAAAGAGAAGGGGAGTCCCTGTGAGGACACGGTAGAGACCCGGTGCGGAACCCCATAGACCCATCTTTGAATTTTCCGAAGTCAAGCTGCACTAAACCGGTCGTCCACCGTAGCACGCGGGGTGTTCTCCAATGCCGCGGCGTCTAGATTGCTTGCCTTTTTACTTGTGGATGCGCTTGAGAATTAGGCAAAGTGAATCCTACTCCTCTGTAGTTCTTCATATACTAACCTCACTGCATAAAATCATAACTTCATATCATGATAGTACAAGTACTCGTTACCAAGGATAGCTTCAAGTTTAAACTGTGGCTTACATTCTGCCACTTCCACAACCCCTGTTAAGTCAATATATCCTAAACTGCCACTCACTCCTCGATGCAACGACCCCGAAACGTCCGCAAGCCACATAAGCCAATTCCGCATTATCCCTTTTCCAGAAATATGTGCTTACACCTTCCATACATGTCAGTATATTCCTTGACGCGGACCTGCCTTCGCATACCCGCCCGTCAACTGCGGGAAACACCACTGCATTCGCTTCCTTACGCACAACGTCCGCACAGAATGGGTCCTGGCTGCCAAAACCCTGTTATCGTGCGCTCCTGTGTGACGGAGTGAAACCGAGTAGGAGGCATAGCCATGCTCTCACTTATGGCGTTTGCGGCAATCTACACAGTTAAGAAAACACGGCACGATATTAGACCATGTGTTGGTACCGTGATCGAAGACATGGCCGGTGTATGGGTATCTCGGCTGTCAGAGAAGGCTTGCCACTCGACGACACTGCCGTATGCAGAACACAGCAGACCCGTAGTAATTAAGCATACACGTGGAAGGACCTAGGAAGTTAGTTTATGTCACGGGACCTGTCACTCGGATGTAGATAGATGCTGTAACCAAAAGAGTAGACGAGATCCACTTATGCGAGACACACCTTCTTGGTGCATCTAGTAACCACCAGTGTATACGACTATTCCTGCGAGCTCGACATACCGTGTCGTGGCCACACCCACTTCAATCATGATACACTGGCCAATGTTGTGTCCCTAGATGACAAGTACAATTTGGACCAACTCTAGCCTGGGCGAGTTCCCTGGAGCCATCCTTCTCCCCACCATAGATCGAAAGGGTTGTCCACAAAGTCCCTTACCCGCCGGTTTTCACCACACGCCCCACATCGTCATCCGAGACTGGTGAAACGGGCGGGAACTGTGGCCATTGACATTAACCCACTGGCGTGCTCTGTTCTATACACTAAGATACAAGCCATATACCCCAAAAATGATCTGTACTATGGTGACGCTCTCGCCTTATCAGTTCTGGTTTGCCTAGCCGGCCCAACAAAAGGTTTCGTAGTTGTATGGTCGTGTCTAGACACTGTGACAAGCCAGATTGATATTCTAGTTTAGATGTAGAAAGCGTCGGTAGAATGGCAGTGGGGAGTGACAAAGGGACCGAGTGTCGGGTTAGCTATAGAATCCTACCCAAGTTATGGATCGTCGCGGGTTACCGTGACGGTAGACGCCGGGAAATACGCACTGAGAACACGGTAGCCAAAGGTGCCAGGAAGCCCGGTGTGGGGTTATCAAGGTAACCAAAATCTTGACCAAATTAGGCAAACTCAAAGTCGGCCATATAATGCCTGCGGCTAAAGAAACGTGTACACTGCTTTGAGTGGCAAAAATCTCGAAGAGATTCTGACCAACGGGTCTGATGGTATCAGCTGAGCTAGCAAACACTGATAAGGCCCCGATTATCACTGGCGAGAAAGGAATCCCCCCACCATAGATTGTCGAGAGACAACAGCTTGCCACTATTTGCCTAGTACCATCATCTGATTGGGGCGAAGAGACGTGTCACACAGAAAACTCTTTATCACGTTACTGTGACCAGATGGCCTTTTTCGTCGACAAGATACTCACCAGCCAAGGAAAGATGTACACGGATAGACTATGTGTTGTTAGCCCGAGACTGAATTCTAAAATTACCGCCGTAGTGCCCCCACAAAACAACACAGCCGGGTACTCAACTTGTAATCCGTCTGATGATTGACGGGACGGGAGCTACCATTCCTGGAAAGCGGATACATCCCGCAAAATGCATCCTGTGGGAACCCTGCTGAAGCTGAATAGCACAGAATAAGTGGTATAAATTATGAAGGAATGTGTAATAATGCTTCTAGCGGCAGCGGGGCCGTCCCAGACAATGACCGGATGTCGAGGTCGAGTGAAGACTGCGAAGTCACGGATCTCCAGTATCAGTACGAGGAAGAGTCACCAAGTGGATAGAAAAGGGGAAGAGTGGGCTCTAAGTGTTTGAAGCTTCTCAGACGTGATACTTTTGGAGTGACAAGTGTGAAAAGTGAAAAGCCGACTTCGTACGGAGCTGGCGGATGGCAAAGTACACGGAAGTATCAGCGGAGTAGGTTTGGTGGAGAAGAAAGCGACAAATCAGTTGTGTGAATCACGTCAAGGCCGATTGGGCGTTTGCTCTGACATGGTCCTGGAGTACATGTCTCTCATTGTTTGTGACGAGCTGGATATAGAGGCTGGTTCAATGTCAAGTGCCCTGTGCACATATGGCGACCGGTATGCTCACTACAATCTTGACCGCCGATCCAAAACAACCAAATGATTCATCTCGTCACGGGCACAACTGGCTGAATAGTGCAATCATGCATTCATCTCCGAGGCGAAGTTTGATGATTCGGTGGTGGCCTGGAAAGCCGGAAGTCATGACCTATCACTTATGAGGCAAACCCTTGTGTTCGGGTTATGACAGTTGCGGCCCGACTGCGAGTTAATATATATCGTGACGGACTTCTATTTCAAGTTTGAGTCAAAGAACAGATAGACTCTGATATGAGAGATTCTGTGTTGACATTCTGTTTGATGCACGTGTCTTAATGCGGTTGAAGAATTATGGAAGGATGCACGGAAGACTCTCAAGTGAAGCAGTGACACGTTCTCCCACACACGCCATGCCAACTATACAGTATCGGCGACTGCATAAAGGCGAGTCCAAGGGCTTGCAGTGTGGCTAACAAGCCCGAATGCAGTGGCTGGGCCGGGAATGAAAGAGTGCCAGATGGACGAGGGACACCAAGAGTAAGAAAGCGCCGCAAATAGCGGCAAGCAACGGCCCACTGCATCAAGGGATTAGTATCCAAGTAGCATATCCTCTTATGCAGTCGTACCAGAACATGGAAAGATCAGACCAAGCGGACTTGAGCTAGTCAGTACGATCCAGACCAGTGTGTTGAGACTAGCTTGCGAGATGTGACAGATGCGGGCTCGGCATCAAGTTGGAGCGCATGAGGCAACTTCCGGATGGCCGCATCTAAGAGAAAGATGGAGTAACTAAGTGGCCCGATGAGTGTTAGGAGTGCGGCTGAGAAACTCCTGAGTTACGGGACTAAGCGGGAGTGTGCAGTTTGCATGGGTATCAGAGTTATTCGAAGAGAGGCGGCACGTTAGGTTTGGGAATAGACGCCCCCACGAAAGTTAATGGGTAGTTAGATTTGCCACTTTGAGAAGATGCCCGACAATTGCAAACAAGAGTTGTAGTATAACGGTGGTGGGATGGACTAGAAGGCTCGCGGACATCACGAGCGTTTGATTGTCTTGCAGCTTCGGGAGAACCGCAATGATGCCAGAACTTGAATGGGCCAAACGAACTGGTCATAGCAGGTTGGTTTGGAGACATGCCAGGATCTAGAGAGTCTTTCTGCTAGGATCGAAGGGTCTTTGAAGATACCAAAGTTGAAAGTGTAAGCAAGCCGCCGGCGGTGAGTACCGTAGTCTGCCCAAACTAGAGAGACATTCCACATTCGCCGTTTGCCATGTAGGAACCGAACAGATGAATGACACTTGGTCAAATGCCCTGATCGGGCCAAAGTGCCATCAGGCTGCAAACGCCACCACTGCGTGCGGCCCGCTGCGAGGCTTCATCACTTTGGACCCCGGAGTCGCCAACGCAATGAGACATGTAAAGTACTGTTTTCTGTTCCCTGAACTGCAATGTAGAAAGGAGTGCTGAATCGAGTAAACAAGAACGGCTGACTAGATGAGGCAGACATATAAGATGGGCGTGGAGCAAATAAACCGGCAAAGCGGAGGTTGGCGGAGTGGCTGGAACTAGTTGATGAGAGAATGCCTCGGGGTCGGAAATGTAGACGACTTCCCCTCTGAATTTGCACGAGGCTGAATAGCCGGATTGGTTGGTTTCTTGGGGCAATTAGCCGTTTTGGACTACTCATGATGGTGGACTCTGGTATAACGCACCCTCAAGCTTCATGCAGCTAGCCATGTAAAACTGAAGCATAGGTACATGGTAGTATCTTTGCATCATGGAGACACGGTGATTATACTAATCCGTAGTCTCAACAAAGGGGAGTGTGAATATCATCAGCGATTGCTCTTATGTTATATCCACGGGGTCTTTGCCCCGTCTCCTAACCCAGGAGGGCCAGCCGAGAGTCAGATTATCGTCATGTCAAGAACTACGCCACCAGCCGACAACAAGGATGTATTGTTAACTGTCAGACTTTTGTAATTCTCGGTAACAACGACACCATAAGCATTCGTTGGACATGATGTAGGTTGGAGACGTTCTGTTTATCGCCATGCCCGGGATATGATCAATCACACTGCCTGTCACCGCCACCAACCCATGGTGGCAGGAGTTCTTGCTTCATATGTCTGAGTTTGAGCTATGTACGCCTAGTAAATTCTTTGCTGAACTGGGCTGACAAGCGTTCGTGTGGGAATTTGACCCCGGAAAAGAGACAATCAGTGTTTTAGCGAATTTATCATGGAGCAGCCAAGCTCACACCCAAACATTGATCTTTGATTTTATCGTCGGCGGTCAGAATGTATGGAGGTTTCTAGGAAGCCCCATGTTTTCTTCGTACTCCCATCCAGTCAGTGACGCTACACAGGACGTCGGAAGCTCATACATAACTGGGGATGCTGGGAACCTCTGACCTCTGGGGTCCATCGCATTTCACTTATAGACTTCATGCCATCTTTCTTCTCGACGACTCGACTCCCAAAGTATTACGGATTCGGTCCTGCCTTTAGAAACTACTCTTTCGTCGTTTATATTTTGAGAACTACTATTAAATTCTATCTTAACTGGTATGTTGAATCCATCTAGCCTCACATTGCGGGGCACAGAGACTTGTCATTAGAATCATTATCTCGACAGAGCTTCACGGAGCACGCTATCCACAAGTTCTAGTCAATCCACAGCTCAACTTTGCAGAGCAAAATCAACGGCTTCAAGTGAAGATACCGGATTTTGGGCTTTCCTAGACGCACTGGTTGAGGAGTCTGGTACCAACGAAACTCATTTCCCGTCGCCGAGTGGCTCGCTACACATCGTCCAAATTTGGGAGAATCCCTTGGAACTTGTCCAACAACTCCGAATCGATGTGCTCGACGACTAAAATATGTGGAAACTACGAGTTTGTGTTGGCAAAGACCGACCAAAATAGCTTCCTTCCTAGTCAGCCAGACACCATTCAAGTACCTCTCTACTCATTTGGTTTGACTGTACGTCATCTAAGCATGACAACTTCTACTTTTATTATGGTTTCTGGTTCTATTGAGCCATGACGTAGAAGTCTTCCTTGTCTGCCTATCCAATTGCCTAATTGGAGATGATCTTTCTTCCAAGATCGGTTCGATTTGTTTTGGTTTTATTATTAGCTTTCCTATCTCTCATTGACTGAACATTCTCATGGTCATTGAATTTGCTGCCTAAGAATCGTCACCGTGGCGCACAAAATTTCACTTCAACCGGAGTCGAGTTTTGTGATTTAGCTACTAACACGACTGGAACTTAGTAACATCCAAGGTTTTACATCATCCAGTCTGACTTCCATAACTGAAGGTAATATTTCCATTTGAAAGCCATCATCAAGTCATCACTAACACTGACACATCACAGATACTGATTGTCAACTACACGAAACCACTGGTATCCTCACAGTTATTTGTTGAATATTGAGACCAATCATACGTGATAACGCGAGACCTGATACGCAACACTGCCAATCGAATCATCCGAGTCTTTCCAGATGGTTACTAGAATGGATCCCAACTCTAGATTCGACCCAACCAAACCCCAGAATGGAAAGTCTGGGGTACCCAAATCGCAGAACGGAATGTCTGCAGTGCCCAAATCGCAGATGATGTCTAGTTCAAAAATCGTTGATCGGCCATCGTCTTGTATCAACAGCCGTGGTCCCACCAGCTCCCCTAGTCTATCCCGCGGCCCCAATGACCCTTCCATGCTTTCTGTCAACGCGAATGGTTCTTATTCGTTAGCCTTGACCTACCCTGGAACACAAGCAAGCTATAGTCCTGCACAAGTCTATGGACCTCCAGACGTAACTAGCACCATGGGAATGCATCATGAAATGCAACCCAATGGCCATATCCGTTACCAACAATCTCCAACTGCTGCCACTGTCCGAGTGCGGTCTAGTCCAGTGACTGCTCGTGACAGCCAGTTCCTGAAGACTCCCGTTTCTGGTCCAGTCAACTACCCGCCGTTTGATGACCTGGATCCAACTTGGATCGCAAAGCTACATAAGATGGGTGTCACTACGGTAGGAAAGGTTAGACAGGAAAGTTCCCACATCCCTTACAACAGTGGGAAGAAGGACTTTTTTGAGAAGACAGGAAGAGAGAGTTTTGAAGGTATGTCAACAGCAACCTGACAAGTAGTACCAACAAATGCTAACATGAAGTTAGTCTTCACATACACGTTCCAGTACAATGACCTTCAGTACCGTGTCATGTGGGACTACAACAACGGGCTTGTACGCATGACGCCCTTCTTCAAGTGTTGCCAATACGGAAAGGTAAGATATTAGTACCACTTTGACTAACCTACTTTGAGACATGACTAACCTTATCTTCAACTAGACGGTCCCTGCCAAGATGTTAAGTCTAAACCCTGGTCTCAAGGAGATCACACACAGTATCACGGGTGGCACAATTTCAGCCCAAGGTAAGAGGACATAGACATATCAGTCATGTGATGGACAAACTTCTAACAAACCTGCCATAGGTTATTGGATGCCATTTTATTGTGCCAGGGCCATCTGCGCAACATTCTGCTACCACATCGCTGCTGCCCTAGTACCAATGTTCGGACCAACATTCCCTCAAGATTGCGTTGTCCCCGGTTCTACTGAATTTGGTCGGATGGTAATCAATCCCAACATCATCATTGAAGCCACTAGACAGGCACACATATTCCGCGATGCTTATATTGGAAGCCTTCGATGCCGGGTTCACTCGGATGGAACGGGAAGCGTCAGTCCAACTCAGGCAAATCAACCTGTGACGCAGTCTAGTCCAGATGGATCGTTCTATATGGCCAAACAACATGACAGTCCATACACTACGGACACTGACGACGAGATGGCCCCGTCTCCAGTGACTGGATATTCTACTACAATGAACGGATCTGGTCCGTACTTTCAACATGCTCATTTGCGGCACGCGCCCAAATGTCGGACAATCCCTCCCCCAACTAGTTCTGGGTGGGCAACTGTCAACCATGGCCGTGATGTACATGGATCTCCAGCAGCTTATTCTCGGGAAGCATCAGCAGATGGCGGGCCTCATCATCTTATGATGCCGCCGCCTCCTTCGTTCCCTATGTTACGACCACACTCAGGACACGGAGATATTCCAAGACCTCTTCATGGAAAACGTCGGATGGAGAGTGAACACCTGGCGTCTGTCACACGATATGGACGAGCAGGTGCAAAGGACTTGTCTTGTTATAAGACTAGCCCGGCTCAACGTGATCCTAGTGTTCAACGGATAATGTACGGGGACGAAAGTTTAAAGCTGCCACCGATTGTCAGGATGAAGCCGGAATGCTCTAACAAAGATGCCGCTCTCACACTAATGAACCTTCGGAAGGCTACAACACCAGTTGTAGAGGAGTCGAGTGATGATAGTGTGGAGCGGAGTCAAATGGCGGATAACACATCTGGTGGTGTGTATTCAGTGTATAACGAAAGACGGCGGTCTACGTAGAACGTGGATTATCGGGACTAAAGATGAAGTGTCGGTATTGGTGGTTTTCTTTTTTGTTAGTATTGTTTTGTTGGCATTGTTTTTGTTTTGTTGTTTCGTTTTTCATCCTGAGTAAGGCTCACACACATGGTCCGTTATTGACCGAGATACATACATGCATAGATAGATGATGAGGACAGTAAGGCTGGTACCTTTAGGCGTATTGCACATTGAATTGGGTAGACTTTTGACTCTATGTTGTGTATTAATTCATTTATTCCGGTTCTATTTTGATTGACTCTTCTCATATCTATGACTGTCCAGCAGCCAACTGTTTGGCCTTGGCAGCCTTGAATTCAGTAACCCAGCTAGAAGCCTTCCCCTTTGGAACCACAAAGATCTTCATCATATCATCAACAAGCTCAATCTTTCCACCACTAAGAATCCTCAACATGTTAAGCTTTTTCCCCAATTTCATCAACCCACCAGTCTGAGTCTCAGCATACAACTCCACCCCATCCATAGAATACCGATCATCCGTATCCCACGGCAACGGGAAGATATAAGAAAGATGATCCTCAATAGTATCCAATTCATTCCACCCCTTAATGAAATCCGACTCATAATCCGTCGGATAAAGCAACATCGTAGGAATCACCAAGCTACTAGCCGGATCATCCTCATCCGGCGCCAACCTAACAACCGCATCCGCCATCTCCGGCGGCTTCTCCGATTTTCTCCTCCGAATATTCCTCGCAGCCAGGGCCGTTTCCACAAGTTTCTCCCTACGCTTCAACACAGCTAATCTATCTTCCTCCCGTCTCTTCTTCTCCGCTAATGCCTCTCTCCGTTTCTGTACACCGGCGAGAACCCCGCGCAACGACGCATTCTTTTCGTCCACGGATAACCCCCTTTTCGCGGCGTCCTCGGCATCATCGAGTCTATCAACGGCTAGTAACGCCTTGGAACTACGATACCAACACTTCACATTCGCCCCGTTAAGCTTCAATGCCCTCCCGGCATCTAACCACGTAGCTCTGAAATTTCCCAATTCCAACTGACAAGCCGCGCGATTCGCATAACAACTCTCCAACAAGTCTCTCTCCTTCTTAATCTCCTCCACATCACCATCTGCTTCACCACCCTCACCAGCCCGTTTCCGCTCCTCCAAAACAAGACACTCCACCGCCTTCCCATAAAACTCCCGCGCATCAGCAAACTTCTTCGCCTTGAACTGCTCGTTTCCTTGCGCCTTGAACTCAGTGGCGTTCTCCAGTGCTGTTCCCTCGTAGGCCATGGCTTGGAAGGCGGCGGCGATTTCGGGGTCGGGCTCAGTCATGAAGAACGGGGTGGATTTGAGCTCTTCGTACATTTCTTCGGCCGTTTTGGAGGGCAGTGGGATGGGCCCGATTATGGGGGCGGCGGCTTCAGTGGGGACTTCGGCGCCAGTGGGAACCTCCGTGGCCGGAGCCGGAGGAGTGGCTGAGATAGATGTTTCCTCGGCCATGGTTGCTTAGTTTGGTGTATTGACAGTAGTAATGTCAAATGTGAATTTCAAAGTTATTGATGAAAACGGTTATAGTGCATACCGACTAAATATCCCCATGATTCCTTATAGGTGGGGCACTGATCGAAATTTTTAGTGCCGAGTAATACCAAAGCCTCGTCCGGAACCAAATAGAACCCGTGCATTCACTATAATACACCACTCAATATTTTCAGTATACAGTCACACAGCTCCTATACTTCAATAAATATCAATATTATTATAATTCATGACAAAAAAACCAATAATTAACAATTGTCGATGTCCAATCGACTCTGTGGGGTTCACACTGAGAACCCAGGGTTACACCCTAACGCCGTGTTCAAGCAAAAGAACAGAAAAAACCAAGAAAAAGCAAAAAAAAGCCACCCAACCTATCGTAAATCGTAAAAAGACTGAGGAACAGTCTCAAAGAAAACCATAAGAAAAAGAAGAGAAATCAAACCACAATGTCTCTATCCTCTCTCTGCTGGGGAGTGTGAGCCGATTCAGGCTGCGGCACCCAGAAACACTGGATGGCGCCAATACAGGCTACAAAAGCACTCCCGTACCAAGCAATGGCAGTACAACCGACAGAGCTACCGAAGGTGTACAGGAATCCAGCAATGGGAGGTGCAATCATCCGGCATGCCGCGCCCGCGCTGGCAGCCAGTCCGTTGACCTTTCCTAGAGCAGTGGATCCCTCTGGTGTAGCGTCTTTGATCAAAATTAGAAGCAAAGGGTACAGAAGAATCGCGCAAATGTTGCGCGCCGCGAGACATAAATAGATCGCTGGAAAGAGCATATCTTCTGACACAAACAACAAGCCTGGGACAACCAAGTATGCCACAGGGTGCAAAACAACTACCGCAATGAACAACCGGTAAACCCCAAAGAAGCTCGCTGCGAATGGGAAAATGAAAACTTGAATGAACATGGCAATGGCGCCATTAACAGCCATAATCATGCCAACAGTTTGTACACTAAGTCCCAATCCGCCGGGGCCAGGAGCAAGAATCAGCCCGATGGGTGAAGAAAGCACCTCGGCAAAGGCCGTCTTGACGTGTGCCCGTGTGTCCTCCAGGAAAATCGGAAGAAGATGGTCGTAAGTCATGGAATGATACGTAAAAATGCAAAGAGCTACGAGAATCGAAATTATCCGTTTCGTCAAGATAGTCTCTGGAACGTTGCCCATTCCGTTCTTTTCTGACATGTCCGTATCCATAGAACCGTAGTACCGAGCAAGCTCTTCGTCGTTCATGGTATTCTTAATACCATTTGTAGACAAGAGTCCAGTAGTCTCTGATACCACATCGGTCCGAGCAGAAGCTCCTTGTTCCGTCAACATGCGGGCCTTGATTTTCGGGTGCGTCTCTTCCAGCAAGAAGTAGCCCATAATCAAACTCGCAAACAAGAGTACCGCACAAATCACGTTGGGCAGTAAAAATGGAAGACGAGCGAAGATGCTAGTCTCGGGGAATAGATCGGGGAACGACGAGTGAGGGTCAGCAAAGGTACCTCCGATGGCCGGTCCAATGATTGTCCCAGCTGTCCAAACAAAAGGCATCACAGAGTATGCGCGTGCTATATATGTCGTACACGGTCAGTTTTACATGTCCAGCCATCACATCAGCTCAAAAAGAGCCATGCCACTTAC
Organism: Huntiella omanensis; assembly: GCA_000833645.1. Taxonomy (NCBI): domain Eukaryota; kingdom Fungi; phylum Ascomycota; class Sordariomycetes; order Microascales; family Ceratocystidaceae; genus Huntiella; species Huntiella omanensis. The sequence continues at coordinate 46,287 of JSUI01006519.1, read as the reverse complement.
GCTCATGTTCGGGGTTGGTGACCATTTCACCGACCATGGTTTGGATGACCCCAATGTTTCCGTTAAGGAGGCCACCAGCGGCCCGTCCCAAGACAGCCATCCAAATATTTGTCGAGAACCCCACCATCAACAAACTCAGTGTAGTCCCCAGGCATCCCATTATGAGCACTGGTTTCCGTCCGATCTTATCGGAGAGACCACCCCAGTACATTCCCATAGAAGCTTCCGCCAAAGAGAATGCCGAAATCAACAGGCCCGAATAGAAAGAGGCCGTTTGTTCATTGCCAACTTCGAAATACTTGACAAGAGCCCACGCATATGGGAATATGGACGTCAAAGCAATGGGCTCTGCCAACCGAACAACAGCCAGAATAAACAACTGTACAAATGGGAAGCCGGCGCGAGTGTTCGTGTTAGCGGAAGCCCCGCCACGACTTGACACCGAGGTCCGTTGGGTCTTGTCCTTAAAGTGCATTTTGAAAATCGAGGTAATGGTTGAAACTGCTGTGAACAAGTAAACCAATACAAAAACAACAAGATGATAAAGACTCTTCCCAAGAGACGCCATCGACAAGAGTAGCGGGGCCCCTCCAGATATATACATGCGGCGGAGAGGGTCTGCGTACTACCGCTAAAGGCACTCAGGCACGGCCACTACCAGGGCCATTGCAATAACGCCAGTAACCTTGCGCCAAACAAGCATCAGCTCCACCATTTCAGAACACTCTAGTTCGAGAGAAAGCCTGCTCGGAATTGATGACCAAACGTAGAAATCGTGGACAAGGAATTAGGAGCAACAGGGCGTGAAAAACGCGAGACTACAGCGGAGAAAATGGTAGGAGTAGGAACAGGAACAGGCGGCCGGCCAACACTAGGCACAAGTCGCATCAATTATCTGGGTATTTCGGGCGTGGATTGAACTGTGGAGAAGGTGTGTGGTTAGTCTCGACAGAAGATGGGGAAGCCAAAAGGGGCGTGTGTGTAGATCCCTGGAAGTCCATTCGATATTCCTTTTATCAAGGTTGTGGAAATGCCGGGCGTGGCTGACTTTTCGACTGTCGAAGAAGCTGGTGTCGAGTTAAAGAGGGTGTGTGATGCAGTAACACTGCTGGTGTCTGGTTTAGGTGTGCAACCGTACCTTTATTCTTCTGTTTACCGATTGCTAATGGACATCCAATACGGTTGATTGTTGTCTTTTGATAACGCACCAGGTCGGGTAACGACAACGACTTTCGGGACCGCGGGAGCTACTGTACACACATGCCATATGTGCGGGACCAAAGTCAGTTGTAATGTTTTTTGAGACACACGGACCAGGCCTTGACTAGTTGTTGGACCATGGCAAGCTTCCGCTTCACGCCCAGACCCATGGCAGCCTATGTAAAGACATCTGAATCGAATCGTGTGAGCCTGGAAAACCTCAGGCCTGCCATATCTGAGAGACGAGGAGTCTCACGCACGCAGACCAACGCTACCAGCCCGCAAGGCCGAAACACGAGGGAGTCATCCGTCAAGCGGACGTGTTCGNGCTTCCGCTTCACGCCCAGACCCATGGCAGCCTATGTAAAGACATCTGAATCGAATCGTGTGAGCCTGGAAAACCTCAGGCCTGCCATATCTGAGAGACGAGGAGTCTCACGCACGCAGACCAACGCCACCAACCCGCAAGGCCGAGACACGAGGGAGTCATCCGTCAAGCGGACGTGTTCGTTTAGGAAGACAAACCTTGTATAAGAGACAACAGGACGTTGTTCTGATGCTCACCAGCTGTATTACAAAATCTGTGCAAAGCGGCTACTGGCGAGATGAGTGTATGAAAGACAGTATCGGGCTTGATTATATGGTAAGTCTATGGGGCAAGATTCCAAAGCCTTGGTTTATTTGGAGTAACAATGAGCAGGTGACTAAGTTCAGGATGAAGAGTTCTGTTTTTGATGATCACAGCTTAATAGGGCTATTTTAAAGATAACGAGGACGATGTAGAAAATGATGTTTTAGATGGTGAAGTGAATGACAGCCTGGATGACGACAACGAGCCTAGATAGAAACCTAAATAAACACTTACGACATAGGCTTTCACTCTATTGGTAGTCAGCTCATGATGGTAATGTCCTTGGATGGTGATTGTGAACTCGAACAAACCCTAACATGCGGTTTATAGGGTTGGTTGATGACCTAACAAGTCTATGGCTTGCCCTTCAAACACACGGCTTGAACATGCATCAATTACACATATCCGTCAAGCCTTCTAACAAAGCCGACCAAACAGACCTCTGAGGATAAAAAAAATGTCGCTTAGATGTTGTGTTTCCCCAAGCCGGAAATTCTGGGAAATCCCGGCGCTCTGATGTCCTAGCACGACATGGCCAAAGCCCATTCTCAAAGACTACAAAAAAAGCCCCTTCTGTAGATGCAGCCTCAACGCCACCGTACGGTTCGCCATCACACAGAACATGCCATGGCATTTCGGAGACTGGATTACACAAAAAGGAACCCCCGTCGGTCGTACACTGGACATGTCATTCCTGGTTCTCATCCCAAGCCACAGGTGAAATACGTACACAAGGCAAATTGCTATATGTAGGTGATGAAATGTAGACAACGTGGCTGCACACCGCAGTGGACAGAACCATGAACGCATGTCACCTAATTAGGGAATACCGGATGTCCAAGGCCGATTGAGACTCACGGACTGGGCGATTTCCATGTGTTGAATGGTGGCATATATCGTATTATCATCCAATGAGACCATGTCACGGGTTTCCTACGGTCTGGTCCGGGCCCATGGCCTCGTCAATGCAGGCAAATGTTTGACTGTGTGTAGCAAAGACTTTGATCACATCTCTCAATGTCGACGTCCATACATTGGAAGAATGAGAACAACGTCATTGTCATGTAGTTGCCGTATACGAGAAACAGTGGTACAAGCAATGATTCGAGCCGTGGGACTTGTCAAATTTAGAAAGGTCCAAACAACACAGTAGCACTCAACGGGAGCTGTGCCACATCAAACCGGGTCAGAACATTTAGCGACAGCGGAGAATTTTAGGGTTTCAATATATGTTATTATCAAAAAGGTGAATTCTCGTCATCTTGTCACTTTACACAACTTGATGAATGTGTCACCGTGGTACTGAAAAAGCACCGAACAAAGTTATGTTTGACCGGTGTGGCGAACCTTTACTAAAGTCACATATACCCCCTCCATCCCCTGAATACTGCAACGCCTTGAAGCCACCAACCATGGCCGCGACAGTTTGAACAATGCGGAAAGAGCAGGTAACCGTGAAAACACACACCATGTCGGTGGTCACTTCATGTACAGTACAGTATGATTGTTTCTTTTTTCTAAGCCCGTTTTTTGATGATGTGAAATCACCATCACATCCTCGGCAACCACACACCGAGAGTGGAAAGAGGATTCACGAGCCTCGTCGATCCATATCAGGCGTTTTGTTTCTTTTTCGTTTGACGGTAACAATTCCAGTGGGAACTTTTTTATATACCCTACGAAAGGTAGCATTTCCCTGACGGAAACAAAATAAACGTACCCTACCGGCCGAAGCTTCAGCCCGTTGTCTTTCGGCGAGGATGGACACTGAGCCGGGGGATATCTTTGATATCCCGGGGCCGAGAACTCAACAATATGCAGGCTTGCAGAAACTTACTTTCTCGAACTTCCAAGCCAATCATTACCCATTTATGGTGTATGTACAAGTTCTCCTTCGACCTACCGCCTGCTTGTATGCTCGCCATAACAGCGGTAACGGTACTATATAACAACAAATGTATAACCCAATCCCCTTGCCTTTCAGCACAGACCTTTCGGACGCTGACAGTTCACTATGCCCGGAAGGCCTGGGGTCACAACGGGACGCCGCGCAAGCTCCTGGTCCACCTCTACCAAAATGACCGAATGGAGAAGGACACCGCAGCGGGGCGGATTGGCGTGTGCTTCTTGTGTCTTGTCAAACGGGTTTGCGAGTGAGACGATGCGGCCGGATCATGACAGAAACTTAGAGTTGCGGCCACAGAAAGCGCTTTGAGTTTTTGGGCTTGTGTACAGAAACTCGGCCGTTAGAAGTCAAGTTTGGCCAATAAAAGTCATCGTGGAGATGGGTTATCAGGGTTACCAGGGTTTGAAGGATCTGGGTTTTCCTTGCTTGGAACGCATAATGGTAGGGTTGACCGGTTTTCAAATTTTACTGAGTAATCAAATGGGCAAAAGAAAAAAGAATCTATTGACTCCATTTCGTCCTGCATGTTGCCGTGGTTGGGCTTTCATGTGTGTGTCAACATGTGATGGTGTAAAGGAATCACAAAATGCCCCGTAAATGAACACGGCCAGTTGAGTGACCGGTTCTCTTCCTCTCGTGATATACAAACACACAGAACTCTGTCGATCTTGAAATCCGCGGACACCTCCTCTCCCGTCTTCAATATACCAAGATTCCCAGCCTACAAACGGGTCGGCAACAGCCTCCACATGGGCCTCTCTTGTTACTACCTGTCCGCATCATCAAATCGGCCTTCCTCAACAAGTAGTCCTTCGGACAGGATCAACCATGGTTTTCCTTTTTACTACATTTTTTTTTGCTTTGGTTTGGCTTATTGCCAAGTCGACGATTATCCAGCATGAAAGATCGAAGGGCCGAAGAGGGGAAGGGGATAGACTCTCAAGACCAGTTGAAGGAATCTGCACGCTCGAGCCTCTACGTCTCTCCAAAATGGACAACCGAGTTCTTCAGCTGGTGGCGGACAAGATGAAATTAGTGGCTCGGTGCATTTTACTAGTTGATATCTCAGGCTATTTCTTGAATCAGCCCAACGACCAACCGACTAGAAGAAGAAGATGTGCACAACCGGAATCGCACTAAATCGTAAAGTAACCATGCAGGGCCAACATTTCTTGGTCTCGTTAACCGCCGATCACTGCGTTGGGAACTACAAGACCAAGCTTCACACTATGACAAGCGATGGGCTGGAAAAAGAAATTGCATCAGAACAACTTGAATTCTAGACGTGTTCTATACAATATGTATGGATTTCCGTTGTTGGTTTTCTGTGTACAACGACACTTGGGCCAACACTGCCCCGAGAGCCGAGACTAGGTTGGCCGGAATACAACTACGAGCTGAGTTTATTGTGGCATTGACCGGACCATCGGCCTTAACCCGGCGGCGGTTGGACAACAAGAAAAAAACGTCCTAATGAGTGATTGATGACTGAAGAGTGATATGGCTGACTGGAGGCTTTGTCAGTGACGGTCCATTGCAAGATATGCAGGTAGTGTGGATGTCGGCGTCTATGCTATATGTAGACATATCAAAGTCTATAGTTGCCGACAGGAAGGAGGGCGAGGATGAGCTATAACTCGTGTCACTATCGATTTCCTAAGTAAGAAAATGACTACAAACTTTGAACTCGTGGTCCAGATTCCGTTCCTTTCAATGGTTCTTACCTAGATGGGGAATTATCCCTGGTATAGAACTTGTACATACAGACGAATCACAGCGTGACTTGAAGTATTTTGCTTTTGGTCTTTCAAAGGGGCCAGGACAACATGCTAAAAGGATCACTGTGACGATGCAGGTAGCCATAGGGTAAGCGCGTCTCTTTAAGAAGAAGAATTCCAAACGGCATGTTTCGGGAGGTTCTTTGAGGCTTGATAGTGGATAATCCGGAATAATCATTGGCGTGTTTGCGGTTTTCTCAGTTGTCTCTTGTGGAGGGGTTATCCGCCACACTGACGCAATGACGGAGTATATAGAAGTCGCATAAACTGTAATGGGCGTGAAACTAACGATGTCGTCTATAGTCTAAATATCAGCCGACTAACCTTGAATGTGTACACATGTTGATACACAAACCAAAAGCTTCTAAAAGTACATGGATTTATCAAAGTGCCGACATGATCAATCATAAACGGTCAGCATGACTGATTCAACCCCTCATTCACCTTCCAAAGAACTGCATAGCCATGTTCATATGTCCATAAGTCTGTCCATATGTCTGTTCATAAGTCTGTCCATAAATACATGCTCCATACTTTTTTCACCATCCTACGCTCACAGACCCAGCTCCAACGGCAAAAAGGTCGGTGCCAAGTCTGCAAGATTGTATGCATATAGTCGTGATCTGTCAGCAACATTTATTCTCTCACAAGACAGACACGAATCCCACTGATAGCGGATACAATATCCGGGACACCCTCAGATTGGAGAAGGCGAACAAACTTCAAGTCCTTCTCGGCACAGCCATGGAGACGAAAACATACGGGATCAGTAGCGTGGAGAAATGACAGCCATTCCCCGGTTTGTCTTGCCGCTATTGACAGGGTAAGTCATAATTGACCAACACTAAGAGGTCTTTTTTCAGTTTTTTTGACTGCTTTTTCAATGTTTGGTACAGACGGACCAAAATTCATTGCAGCAAAAAGATACTCGCTATCTATGTATGTACATACATATGTACATACATATTGAAAATTATATGTGCTGAAAACCGGCATGCTGCAGTTCCATCTGGTGGCCCAAGACATGGGTCGCCCGCAGCATATTTAGATCACGTGAGCTCCAGGCGAAGAACTGAAATTGTTCCGAATGAGCAAATGCGTATTCTAAAGTTGAGATATCCAAACATATCGAAAATGAGATCAAGGGTTGCATCGGTTTCTTGTAATGCAACCATGGATGTAGGTCTAGATGGCACGATATGCGGGTCCAGTTTAACGGATGGAGGAGAGGGTGTATTGTAACCCGGCAGGCCATCCTTTGACGGACTTAATAGCTAGTTATCATAAAGAGTTATAGTCTAAAAATCATAACCACTGACCATCAAACTTGAACTTTCGGAAGCGAGACATACTTGACAAGTGGAGGGTGACACTGGCGCCCAACTGTTCAATGACGACAGTTACGAGCCCAACAGCGTGAATAGTTGACATCATTGGGCAGAAAAAGGGGCGATCTATGACTCTTTCGCTTCACCTCTCTACCAAAACCCAGTGATTCTCGGCCGCCATGGCGGGTGGTGTAATATCGGCGTCTCGTTGGTTCTACGGAGATGCGGGTCCGGTGGCGTATTGTAGGCTTATTTTAGGTACATACCAATTCATACTATACTGAGGACATGCAATCTTGTGTCCTGATTGGTCGTAATACTCGGCGGCGGGATTTGTTAGTGGGCTCACGATGGATGACTTTGCCTGGCGTGGGTCGTGAGGGACAAGGCCTTCGATGTAGCCTGGTGCTGCATTTACTTGCGGGGTGGACAAAGAAGGCTTTATGAGTGCAACGTAAACATGCAGGCCAAGGGAGGGTTAGGGGGGTATTGTAAGAAAGCTGGGGCATTTTCCGGAGATATGAGACTACATATCAACCGTATGTGCGAACCTACATACATGTGTACATATATTGATCGTTTGAAATTAGAAACTTCTAGTCGTACAACTAGTACAACGTCAAATGGCAGGTAGTATCGCCACTAACACCGTATACATAAGTGACAATGTACTGCAAGTAGTAACGCTATCTATGTACAATGCCTTTTTTTCCATATATAGAAATCACAACGACTCCCTAGCGGTGGCAAACCCTTACCCACTAACCCGTATAGCTCTATTAGTTCCAGGCCTTGTTCTGCCGAATCCGTCTAGTAAGCATACGAAGTTAATCATCTGATTCTCCACCAATCAGCCTCTTCATACGCACTTCAATGAATTGATATCCGTCTCCTCTCGAACGACATATGTATGTACATACACATGCTTTCACGGCAGCGGGAAGGGAACAGATCCTTTGCTATTCCCCCGAACGGGCCATGCAACCCCCTCAATACCACGGTTTACCCAGCCTCAACCCGAGGCCAACTCAATTGCCCCTTCCCCGCCTCGCCACAATATAACGTGCAAACTGACAATTCACAGTTAACCCACAAGGAACACAGCCAATACAAATCGCATTGGCCTCTCCCATATTCGCCTCCAAAACTCCACACTCGCACCATTACTCGCCGCCCGGTCGTTGCCATTGCAGGTCGATACATGCATATAAATGTATCAAGACACATCTACATATGAGTGTCACCGCCCAAACACCACACGACACATCACAAATCATTCCGAGATGTCCCCCGCAGATGGTTCGTGCCCACTCGGAATCATAACCCCATCTTCCGTGCCGAAGACCTCCCGAAACCTCCTTCTCCCCGGGGACACCCCGGACCATGTCTACATACATACATACATACAATCGAGCGCTCTGTCATCGATGATTGGCCCGTAACAGCAGTTCACCCGCAGTAAAAAAAACCGACCAGTGTGGAGCATGGCAAAAGTGGATCCCCATGTCCAACGCCGCGTTGCGTGCCTTTTTCCTCATTCCATCTGGACAAAAATGGGGCGTCTGTCCGTTAACGAAGCCGCTCACCTTATGTGTATGTACTACAGGAAGGAAGGAAGGAGGGCGTAAACTGGACAAGGTATACTCGAAGCTGGCGTGAGTAAAGCGGGGCCTTGGGAACTGACAAGCGCGGCCGCTGGATGTGCCCGGTTTTGGAGAAAGATATTTGGTGGCCATGCGGTCCCGTATGTAAAAAGGTGGAGAATAGAAGCAGGGAAGATGCGGGAAACTCGGAGCCGGTCGGGGTATATTTCGAGGGTTATTCATGACCGAAGATTGGTAACCCTAACCAAAGGGACATTCAAACATGATGATGTATACTTGGATTTTCAACATATGTATAACAAAACTATGAAGCAGTGTAACATGTCTATAATACCAGTACACTAAGTAGTCGGTCTCTTCCTTAAACGGATAGACACTTCCGAACCAGTTCATGCAGGGCTAAATAGGGCGGCAAGCTGGACGCTTCTAGACCAGAATAACCGCCAGACAGGCCGCTCAACGGACCGATATCAAGGATAAACCAATAGAGGGGTTGATCAAAAGCAGACGTAGGTATCGTACAGTATATGTATATGCAGACATACTAACCTATGAGAGAAGTCGTAACATGCCCAGTCTTCCCCCTTTTACAACACCCCAGATAGTTGCCATGCATGGCTGACTGCATATCAACTACACATTGGTACTACGGGAGTTTTTACATGTGTACAATGTACAATGTACATACAAACACTGTGATGCTCTGTTGGACATTCCATTTCTCAATGATAGGATTGTTCGGCCGATAGCCACTGATTATCTAAGCGACTTGTACTGTACACATCCAAACGTCTATCTACTGCACTACAACCCCCCATGATCCATTTATCCGTCATGACAAACGGATGTAGCAAAGTGCAAGAAAACCCAGTCAGTCAAACGAGCCCAATCCCATTCAAAGTAACATACATACTCCATCCATTTCCCATCCAGAACATTCGTTCTCGTGGGCCTGCCAAGTCGAGTCCGCCTGCATGGTTGCAAAGCTCGGCTGTATGCATGAAGCAGTCGCTTGCATGCGCAAGCAAATGGGATGTGCAATTCGATGGGGGCAAAAGGAGCATGAATGCTACGTAAATACTACAAGCGTGTCTCGCTCAGACGGTGATAGGGGCTGGGAGGGGGAGGGGGAGGGGCGTATGATTGAGTCCTCACAACGGCTATTGAAGACCGTTCTTGACATGTTCAACCGGACTAGAGCGGGTCAAGTATCTTCATTGTCGGACTGGAATGTCTTGGAATCTGATACATCATATTCATCACGGCGAGTCTCTCTCCGACTTCGCATAGCTTATTCTAGGATAAACGTATGACGCAGGACTTCGATATGTCCAACAAACCCCGACTTTTGTACTCAAAGCAGGTCGTTATCTCTACCCAATATCTTGTGCAACGTCAACCATACTACCGGCCAATTAGCACATACTATTATAGCATGCACCAATTTGTTATCGCTTAGAGTGGCCGACTTTGTAATGTATGTACATACGTAAGTGTGACAAAAGGGAATCCGACGAAAGAAAAAAAACTCTGTAGTACAGGCGTTGTTGTGTCTTGTGAGTCTTGATGGATAAGTCGCTTCCTGAATCCTGAGACTGTACGCCCCTTGGTAGATCAGTGTTTTTGGTGTTGAATGGATTGGTTTGGTGCTCACGGATGATGGGACTAACGGGTGCATTCACGGGAGTATGTGTTTTATGCCAGCATGCTGGGATTTTTTGGAATCTGTTAAGGGGGATTAGAAACCGGTGTATGTATGAACGTACATACATACGTATATATGTGTGTTTACTGCACAGACTAGGCTTGTGGGGTCGGTTAATCGGAGAGAACACAGGTACTTGCATCATGAAAACTACCAAAAGCATCCAAACCACCCAACAACCAACCCAGGCCTCCAAAAGCCATCCCCAAGTCTCATCCGCCATCATCTCAAGAACCCGTCCAAAACCAGCCTTACTCCCCACCAAAAACAGAAACTCCCTATATCCAACCTCGTCATCAAATACCGTAAAGATCAGACCCCCTTCTGCAGTCACCCGTCGGCCACTGATGATGCCGAAGCCAAACTATGGAAAAAGTGCTAGTGACGACAATCACTTGCATGTCTGGCGGGTACCGGGACTTGTTGCACATGCGTACAACATATGTGTGTATGTACATACATACATACACACATACATACACATGGGCAAGTTTCCATGGCGTGGTGTGTTGGCTGCGGGGGCGACGAGCCAACACATCAACTTTTCTTCTATGTACATACTTGGGGGTGGCGGTGTGGAAATGTGATAATGGGGACCATCAACTAGGACATATCAAGACAGATACATTCAAAAAGAAGCCTAAACTCGTACAAAACGCCCACAACATACCGGAACTCTCATCAGGATTGTTCTACAAAAAACACACATACATACATACGTCTCCTCCTTCCATACGTATTCCATGCAGTCACCACTACCTACCTACCACCAACATCACCCACGATAATCCACCCCGTCACTCAAAAAAACAAAAAAACGCCCAAAAAAACAAACACCTGGGGCCATTCGGGGATCGAACCCGAGACCTGACACATTCACGGTGGACCGCAGAAGGACTTGTAAAGCCCGAAGCATCAATCATACCACTAGACCAATGGCCCAACTTGGAAGGAACGCCTCCTATCTAGCTTCTTAACTATTGACGTAGAAAGTGGGTCTCAATAGCTCCAAGGGGGTACAGCTCCATTGAAGCTTGGACCATCTTTGGCGGGGTAGCTCTTAGGGTGGCTTGGGGTTAATTGGTTGCTTAGGTCGGTAAGACGGACTACCGGTATTCCCGTAGACTCCGGGTGTCGGGTTTCGGGTGGTTCAAGATGGTAAGGAACTAAAGTTTTAATAACAAAGCTACCAGAGCGTTTATTATTTATCTCTCTACACGCGATCCACCGAAAAAGAAATGCCGGCCTATAATGGAAGGCCCGTTGAGGCATTCATCAATCTATTCATTCACGTCGTAAACCACACCATCACTTTGCCCAAGTCTGTCATATTTAATGCACACCGCCACCTCTTTAAACCGCCTCTCTGAAGATAGACCGTCTTTCCGGACTACCATTGGCCGTCTTAGGCGGTTGTGTGGTCGGAGACTGCGGAGGGAAGTAAGAACCCGTGCCCGTAGGCTCGCCACTTCCATATGGACCCAAGCTAGTGGTCGACATGTTACTCGGCGCCGCCTCATCACCAAAAGGATTAGTTCTCGAAGTCTCCGGACCTGGTTCTCTAGAACGTGACCGACCCCGAGATTCCTCCTCAACCGACGCTCCCGCCAAGTTCATGTTGTACGAACCGCCCGCGCCGCTACGGGCATTATACGCCGTGTTCTGTTGGAGACGGCTGTCGTCGAATTCGGGTTCGTACCCATATTCGGCCTGGGCATCCCAAGCATTATCGTCGGCATGGCGCGACGTTTCGTAGCCGCCAGAGGTCGTGCGGCTGTTGCGCAGATTTTGGTATTTGCTCTTAAACCAGCCTACTACACCGCCACCACCACTATTGGACGCATATGGGTCGAGGTTATTCGATTGGAATGGATTATACGAGGAGACGGTCGGCGGTGGAAGCTGCAAACATGTTAGTTGTGTCAATCCTGTACTGGACTTTGCGCAAAAAGGATCACGGCAAACTTACGCCAAGTTTGCGAGCCCGGACTTGGGTGTATCCAACATATAGTATAAGGATTGATACACTGACAACCACCACTGCAATAAAGAAGCCTGCGACGCCAGACACCATTGTGACGCAGAAGTTGTGTATAAAACTCTTATGGAATCTTATTCAGGCCGCTGACAGTGTTTGTTCCCACAGAATCGGTAAAGTTGCAGGGTCGATATGCCTGGCTAGTTGAACGATACCCGATGGTGGTGTCAAAATGGATTATGTCAGCAATTTAAGCTGCAACAGGAAAGTGAAGTCGATCAAAGAGGAGGAGGAAGGTATTGTAAGGCCGACAAATTGTATTGGGACAAAGGCGAGACAGAGTGAATCAATAGGTAAAAAAAAGAAGGTACAAAATGCGAAGAGCGAAGAATGATGAAGGATGAAAGCTTAAAGGTAAATAAATAAATATGAGAGGAAAAATAACCTCCGATAACAAGGCGGATTAGTGCAGTCTAAATTGTAATGCGATTAAGTGGTCGAAGCCAATCCGAGAAAAAACAAGGGCAAAAGTAAGATGGAATTTCAAGCAATAACCATGGACCCAAAATTCCACCGTATTGAGATTTCTGAAAATAGCATCTACCTAAAATGGGTGGACCATGCAGATGGGCGACATGAGGGTTACCACTGTTAACGAAATCTGATATACAGGAGAAGCCGTGATGATTGCCGTATTACTCTTGAAAAGGGCGAGAAAAGGGCAATTAGAAGGGTAAGGACAAGAAAAAAGGTACCGAGGAATGTCCCAAGCTTAGCCAGTGGCTATGATAGCACATCATGATGAGGCTACAGCTATAAACCCTAGCATTGGCATCCGTGATGTGTATACAGTATTCTGACGCATGGCTGCATTGGAAGGTGGACAATATCTCTAGCAACCGTGTCGAAGATGACGGCAGGACACAGGATACCCATAGTGGTTGCTATGCTAGGTCTTTGTACTGATCTGGAGAATGACAAGAAACCCAGTAGTCGCCTAGAGGGTGATACAACATTTGCGCTACGTGAAATTGTCGGGGAAACACTGAAATAGTATGTAGACAAATATCGGAAACTAATAACATAAGCAAAGAGACGGCAAGAGGTAAGTAAAAATAGTGACGTCTGGGAGAATAACTTGCACATTGAAATATACTGTGGTATAAGGTGATAGGTAGTTCGTTTGACCAAGTCTCCGTCGCCAGTCTAACTATAGAGATCCATATAATCTGTTGGGTGTAGTCTTTGTTACGTGTCTTACGAAGTAACCATTTCATGTCATCACGCTTCTTAAGCCACATGGTAAAAGCCATACATCTAAAAATCCACAGCCACCAAAGAATGTCTCGTATAGACTCCGCCGTTCAAATCCTGCCATAGTAGGCTACTTATACTCAAGGACCCTAACCATGTCCCCGTACTTGTACGACCTAGATATACCCATTATGCTCGGAAGGAACCGGGCAACATCGCTGAAAAAGGAGTTAACGACGGCTTTGAATGGTTAATAGTTGGCTACACTGAAGAGCCGTGTTGCTTGTTTCAAAGATTGGAATATCATGATAGACACCAATACGACATATGGGGGAGAGTGCTTGCAGCATCGATGGAACCCGGAACAAGTTTATACAGCTCTGTGCAGCTCCATCCGTAGCAGTGATAGATGGAAACACTATGAACTCCAAACTATCCCAAATCTCATTAAAACGGCATCACACGATAATCTTGAACACACCAAAAGTGAAAAAAAAAGACAACAAATATAAATGTATATGACCCAATTTTGTATGTATCTAACCAAAGAAATGAAACATAGAGTTTTAATCAACTAGTCCAAGTCGAAATGAAGATTCAATCAGCTCAACCAAAAAGTTTAAGCAAAGCACTCAGTCCAGTTACCACCCGACTGAGCAAACGCCATAGCATCGATCCAATCGCTAAGCTTGCAAGCACCGTACTTATCAACGTCACAACCAACAGTGTCCATGACACGATCGTTAAGAAGGAAGCGCACCCGCTCTTCATCCTCACCATCGCAAGACATCTTCTCAATGTAAAGACGAGCAGCGAATGGAACAGCCCACGAAGCAGCCCAGCCCTGGGAATCCTCAGGCTCAGTGCGCTCTTCAATGGAAAGATTCTTAAGGTCGTCGTAGAATCTCAGAGCGGTAAAGATAGCAGCCATGTCGTTGTCGTGGCTGAAGTCAGCGTACAGAGGGAGACCAAGAGGGAAGGTCTCGGCCGAGTCATCCAAAGTGTGGTTGACAGAGGTGTGGTCGATAACAGCGCTGTTGTTAAGACGGGCAATAAGCTCATTGATGTAGCCAACACCGGTGGTGGGGGCCATGGGGTTACCACCAGCGTGGCCGTACCACTTGTCGACAGTGTAGTAGTAATCGTAGTTCTTCCAGTCCTCAAGGCTGAACAGAGTGCAGAACTCGGAAACAGTCAAGTTGGCACCGGCAACACTGTTGTAAGGGCAGAGATCCATAAGAGACATGGCCTCCTTATCGGTGAGGTTGGCGCCGGGCAGGTTGGTGTTCAGGTACTCAGTAACGTTACCAATCCAAGTGTTGAGGAAAGGACCGCTGTTTTCGTCACCAATCTCAGAGTAAACACCACTCTCGAAGGAAGTGCAAATATCGTTCTTCATGGTGTTGTTAGAAGTGTCGCTCTCCTCGACGATGAGCATCTGGTCTCTGGCACCATCGGGAGTAGTGAAGCCAGCAGCCTCGCGGGTGTTGTAATAACCCTCAACCCACTTCTGGCCAGACTCGATAACACGGTCCTGACCCGAAGAACGAACGTAGGGGACAACAGAGTTGTTGGCGATGAGAGACTTGTAGCGGTTGAAGAAGTGGGTACCCGACTCGACGAGCTGGTTACGGCCAAAGTCAGTGAGAAGGTCGGAACCAAGAGTGTACTCAAAGTCCTTCAGGAACTCGAAACCCTCACCGAAAGAGGTGGTGTCGGACTTGATACGCTGAATAGTAGCATTGTACGAGGCAGACTTCTTAGCAGTGGGGTCACGGGCACCGTGGCGAGACAGGACCTGGGCGAAGGTCAAGGTGCACTTCTCGGGGATGGAAGCATCAAAGTCGGAGGGAACAGAGAACTGAGGAGTGTACTGGGCCCAAAGCTGGGGGTTGGTAGTGTACAGAGCAGTGTCGTTGGCAGTGATAGAGCTAGTCTTGTTAGAACAGCTACGAGCAACAAGGTGGGAGGAGGCGGGCATGGCCATAGTGCTATGCTCACCGGAAAGGTACCTCATGCCAAAAAGAGCGGACGCGCAAATGGTAGAACCAACGGCAGCAAGAGTGACCTGCGCCTTCTTACGGTTTCTAGGGGACATGGAAGCGCGCGAAGGCGAGGCCATGCTCTTGGGAAGAGAGCCCTGAGAAACCGGTTGGTAACGGTGGCGAGCTGTGGAAGACTCGGAACTACCGGCGGAGTTGAAAATGCGGTCCATCTTGAAGGCAAATCTCGTAAACTGCAATTAGCTAGTGTATAGAGAAAAGGTACCAATCCAAACGAATGAAGTGATATGGAATGTAATGAAGGGAATGAGTAGTCAGGAACGAAGCCACGGACTACTGAATGTGAAGTGAAAAGGAGTGAATTTGATAGAGAAAGGAAAGCCAAGTAATGTCGAATCAATGGCAATGAATGTGATGATGTGACAATGTCAAGATATGGGAGTGATGAATCAGAAGAAACTAACCATTGTGAAGTGGCGGACAGTGAGCGTCTTATATAAAAATCGAAGCTATACTCGAGACTTGGAGTCCTACAATCTGAGGGTCGAGCTATTACGCAAACAAAACCTATACAAGCTAACACCGAATTAGGACACTGACGCCATTAACCAACCAACGGCTGTATAGCTCGCTTTCGGGCGAGGCATGAGAGACGCATGAGAGTATCCATGTCTGGACCATGTTAGACCGGGCCAGAAACGGAGCGGTGCGCAGATTCCTGGTGGTAACAAGAGAAGTCCTAGAGTAGGATCACATACAGATAGTCTAGCTGGCCCCGATGAAGAACAGACAGACAGGGTTACATGGAAAACGTGAAGTAGTGGGGTTCTTCGTGGGGGATGGGGGTGTACGATGAATACTTTGAGGGGGTATAGAAAGGCACCAGAGCGAGTGTATCTGATCGGTGCTGAAGTGGACGTTGAAGTGACCAGTTTGACTAACCGATGTCTCAAGACTTCAAGGTCGTATGTGACGTGAAGAATGTTGTACACGTCGAAGTTTTTCTTCACGTCTAGTATCACGGAATACTTACTACTTGGTGTTACCAATAAGCTAACGAACCACGTGCTTGGCAATAGAAGCCAAGTTTTTCTAATGGAGCGATCTTAGATGGTGTTCACGGCAGGCAGCCTTGGCTTTATTGACAGATCTGGGGAGAAGGCAGGGGACTGACGGTCAGCATGGAACATATTGTACATACATACGTAGACAACTGCCAAGGAGAGATGCATGTTGTTGGTGGTGTCCACACACAAAAGTTACTAAGGCTCGTAGGATCAACGAATAGAAAAGCCAATGCACCTGCACTGGGACGGGGCTGGAACTCTTAGGCTGAAGTGCTTCAATGCGTCGTCATTTTCAGAGGGCACTATGATAGAGTAGTTGATGAACATCATCTATAAAAAGTCATGAAAACGTCAAAGCCCCTGCAGTCCAACATTCGGGGATTTTCAGCAACCAGAGAAAACTTCTCAACCACGGAAAGAGAACAAGAAAAGTGTACATACAGGCTCCTGAGACGGACTGCCTCACCACCAGTTCAGAAAATCAGCTCACAATACAATCTTTCCTTCTTCTCTTGGAGTCAAAAATTGTCGTCGTGCAGGTTCCTGGATGTGTCCTTAGCGTGGTGAACTAGTCCCTTTTCAGCCTGTAAATTTAGTAANTAGAAAAGCCAATGCACCTGCACTGGGACGGGGCTGGAACTCTTAGGCTGAAGTGCTTCAATGCGTCGTCATTTTCAGAGGGCACTATGATAGAGTAGTTGATGAACATCATCTATAAAAAGTCATGGAAACGTCAAAGCCCCTGCAGTCCAACATTCGGGGATTTTCAGCAACCAGAGGAAACTTCTCAACCACAGAAGGAGAACAAGAAAAGTGTACATACAGGCTTCTGAGACGGACTGCCTCACCACCAGTTCAGAAAATCAGCTCACAATACAATCTTTCCTTCTTCTCATGGAGTCAAAAATTGTCGTCGTGCAGGTTCCTGGATGTGTCCTTAGCGTGATGAACTAGTCCCTTTTCAGCCTGTAAATTTAGTAATTGACGCCTACCCCACTATCGATCAAACGTCTATCACTAGAATTAGTGGCCATAGTGCATGCCATAGTAGTTTACTTAGGCCGAGTTAACCGGTTACTTCTATAAATGACAATCGAGTTCAAGCCCATGTGAACAAACTTTGAAGTCTCATTGGCTTTGTCCCGACGACGTCATTATTCTCCGATTTCATACTTATTCTTAACATTGAATTGTTGATTCACACATTCACACGTGGGCGTTATTATTGTCGCATACATACATACAACGCTATTTGATAGACTAAAAATATATTAAAAAATAAACACAAACTGATTTCAAGATTGGAAGCGAATTATCCACCGTTGGGCCATCAAGGTACACGGGGCAGCTCCGCTTCGCAAGTCCACACAATACAAAACTGGACCAATGCTAAAACGTTGGCGGTCATTATCGTCTGGGATGANACACATTCACACGTGGGCGTTATTATTGTCGCATACATACATACAACGCTATTTGATAGACTAAAAATATATTAAAAAATAAACACAAACTGATTTCAAGATTGGAAGCGAGTAATCCACCGTTGGGCCATCAAGGTACACGGGGCAGCTCCGCTTCGCAAGTCCACACAATACAAAACTTGACCAATGCTAAAACGTTGGCGGTCATTATCGTCTGGGATGAATGCAAAATTCAAGGCATGAACAAAGCCTGTCGGTATAGTTGACAGAATGTGACCTTAGAAACTTGCCACTGGGAATATTGAGAAAACAAATGAAAAATGAAACTTCGTCCCATAGAAAGGGGTATCATGAGGAAGAAAGAAAGGAAATCGTGAAAGTGAAAATGCCCGTGTGTACATCTGTACGTTTGTACAGTAGTGTGAATGTCATCCTAGATAATTTGGAAACACGGCAAAGCTGAAGATTATAGTATGACCGGTAGATGACAGGAAACGATCGACGTTATGGCGTGTATAGTTCCGTGAACATCAGGAAAAAGGCAGTTTAGAATGCTACTCCGACAACAGGAACCACCATGGCTGGGGTTACGATTCCGTCCGCCCCACCATCGGCATTTTCACATGTGTATCCATTGCCATCCTCGATGTCGGTACTGTAATGTCTAGGCTGCTCATTAAAGCCACCAAAGGTGCCCGCGCGGGCTACCCCACGGCTTGAAGCCTCATTCCGATAACCAATAGTCGATGCCGCAAGATCATCTTCACCTTCTTCTTCGTCGTCGTCGTCCTCAATGTCAGAGCTTAACCATGTCGTCTCACTGCGCGGCAATGGCGGTGATGAAAGTGACTGATTGTCAGAAGGGTTGAATTGTTGGTCGCGTGCCTCATTTCTTCTTTGGGAACTTTTGAAGGGCCCGTGGGAAGGGGTATAAACCGAGTCCTGGTCCAAGCCGGAAGAGCTCTTGTCATACACACCCCTTTGGACCAAAGGAGTAGGTTTGATGGTCCTTGCGTCCACGGGAAAGCGTGCAGTACTAGCACTAGCCGATGGAGACTGGCGGGCCTCCGGTCCTGTGGATGAAGCAACAGAGAACGCCCATGACAGTGTGTCGGAAGAGGAAACTGAAGGAATACTGTCCCTGACTCCGTGTTGGTCCACAAAGAGCCACGAGCTCACACGCTGGAAAGCCTGCTTCTTACGCAGTGGTGGACGCAAGACCAGAGGCAATGGGGCAGTAAGAACAACTGGAGTGATGGGGCTATTCGGACTAGCAGTGTATGAACGACAAGACTGATACCCATCAACCGGAGTTGATGTGGGAGACGGATCAAGTAGCATAGTTCCGTGGCTGGTAAAGCCACCTCCGTAGGTTTGCAATGCTAAGTCTTTTGATACANGACCAGAGGCAATGGGGCAGTAAGAACAACTGGAGTGATGGGGCTATTCGGACTAGCAGTGTATGAACGACAAGACTGATACCCATCAACCGGAGTTGATGTGGGAGACGGGTCAAGTAGCATAGTTCCGTGGCTGGTGAAGCCACCTCCGTAGGTTTGCAATGCTAAGTCTTTTGATACAACGGCCGACGGCGCCATCAGGGTTCCAGCAGGGGAAGTAGTGGAAGAAGTTGCGGGCCGAATACGATCGGAGAACGAAAGCGCCGCAGGGGGCGGCATGACAGGAATAGTGGGCATTGGCTCAAGCGCTATCAAGGAGGTTGTGTTAGTTTGGACCACCGATAACACTATAATAGACCCGGTTATGTCTTTTCCCGGTGGGCAACGACAATGCCGTATTCCTCGTATCAATATGATATGTACTTACATGTGAATCCAGACTGGGAGTATGCAGTAGACGGCCGACTGTTCAGATAGATACTTTCTCTCTCAATAGCATCTTCGATGGCTTGATCGAGTCTTTCCTTCTCAATCAAAGCGCTGGCAATTCTGTTGACCATAGCCTCAGTCTCAGGTGAAGTATATGCACGCTTCCTTGACTTGATAGGAACAGAAGGAGCATCGCTATCGTCGTCCCCAATAGACTCTTCGGGGTCTTCATACAAAGCTGTCATAGCACCTGTATCAACCTGTTGTTGCTGAAAGGGGCGTCTCGGCATGTGAAAAGACATGGCTCTAAAATTAGCATCATCACAAGAGTCCAGACTGACACCGGTATGGTGACATGACAGTCTTGAAGATGCGGGTTGAGTCTCCGGCCATTGAATTGGCAGAATAGGTGACATACGACGAGAAGGTGAGTTTTCATGGATTGAGAGTTCCAGTGGATGAAATGAAGGTGGCCGTTCAGGGTCTACAACTGCAACTGANAAAGCTGTCATAGCACCTGTATCAACCTGTTGTTGCTGAAAGGGGCGTCTCGGCATGTGAAAAGACATGGCTCTAAAATTAGCATCATCACAAGAGTCCAGACTGACACCGGTATGGTGACATGACAATCTTGAAGATGCAGGTTGAGTCTCCGGCCATTGAATTGGAAGAATAGGTGACATACGACGAGAAGGTGAGTTTTCATGGATTGAGAGTTCCAGTGGATGAAACGAAGGTGGCCGTTCAGGGTCTACAACTGCAACTGAAATATCTTCAACTGACATCATTGGTGTTTGACTTGGGCCCATTCCTGTTGACGTGTGTGGAAGATGTGATTGTGACGAGACATGGACAAAGTTTGTTGGCGCAGAAATCTTAAGAGTTCTAACAGATCTGTTCGAACTGTTTGTCATAAGATGTGTGCCCGAGTTTGCTGAAGTGGCCGAGGCTTCAGACTGTTTCCGTTGCCGTTTCCATGCTGCCAAAACCGAACGCATTGTATCGGTACTCTTACTGCGACTCCTTGGTGAACGCGTAGTATAAGCACCGAGCCCAACCTCCTGAAGGTCGCAATGAGGAATTGTGTTAACTGGAAATGATGGGAATGGCGTCAAAGTTGGCTGGTTATGTTCCAACTGAGGCGGACTTTGAACTCTGTGTTCTAGCTCACGAAGTGGCGTTAGTGGGGACAGCTCAAAAGGGCAATTTCATGTTAGAAGCTTTGTTGCCAATGGTAGGGCGTCGTCAGCTTATAAGTTCAAGACGATGATAGTTTGTCGAATATACTTTGAAAACTTGAATCAATAGCAAATGGGAATTCCGTCGAGTTAGTTGGGCAGTTATGTTTAAAACGAACACGGCTATCGTCATGCGCCCAAGGACATGTGATGTGAAAAGGAATCCGTAGGTACAGAGGCGAAAGAAACCCCACTATAGCCTGGTGTCCCACGTCATAGGACCAGCAGATCGCAAGGATTCCGGTATTTAACCGTGCACCGATGAAATGTGATAAAGCCTGAGCGGCTCCGGTTTATAGGATACCCCACTACCATTGGAACAGCTTCTATATAAAGAATCCAAACTTACCACGAAAAGTCGGTGATTTTTCCCCACTATCAAAGCAAGAAGATATTGGTGCACAGCACTGAGAAATTAAACTTGCCAAAGGACGAGGCAAAGAAGTGTTTGAACGATGAACTGCGTCAAGCGGGGTAGGTGACCAGGTCTGTAGACGTTGTATATAATGGTCGTTCTGAATACCCATGACGGTAACTTGGTGTGGCAAAAAAAGAAAAGAACAGAGAGATTGATGTTTCTTTCCTAGACAGAACTCATCAGGAGGACGCCAGAGTACTTCGGTGAGAGTTAGATATGATTGGGTTTCGAGTAAACGAGCAAGGTCCCGTAATATTGAACAACAGTCGGTCGAACGAAGATTGGAGAACAAGCAAGCAGACAGTACGACCAGCGTTGAAATTAAAAGGAAAGTAAGTCAGAAGGACAAGGCAAACAAAAGAAAGAAGTAAAGTAACAAGCAGGTCTAAATATCAAAACGACGAAGTAGGAAACACTGCATGTGAGCCGGATATGGTTTGAATGTCAAGGATTTGACCCGAGAGACAAAGAATATCGCCCAGCTTGTTATTGGCCTCGAGATGTGTTAACCAACACAGCGCTGGATCGACAGACAAACAAAGAAGAGAAAAAAAACCAAAAAGCCCCAGACTACCACAAATGTGGACGTTCACAAGTTTAAAGGTGAAAAAAGAAGAGAAAAAGAAAAAGAAAAGAACATGNAGTAGGAAACACTGCATGTGAGCCGGATATGGTTTGAATGTCAAGGATTTGACCCGAGAGACAAAGAATATCGCCCAGCTTGTTATTGGCCTCGAGATGTGTTAACCAACACAGCGCTGGATCGACACACAAACAAAGAAGAGAAAAAAAAACCAAAAAGCCCCAGACTACCACAAATGTGGACGTTCACAAGTTTAAAGGTAAAAAAAGAAGAGAAAAAGAAAAAGAAAAGAACATGAATGGGATGTAGCATGTTCCTGCCGCGGCCGCAGGAAGAGGGAGACCACATGCCCTTTTTCTATACAAGCGGCTATGTCATTGCCATGTCGACCAAAGAAGTCGTCTGATGACAGCCGCAAATATGGCCGGCCAGGTCTCGGCTGGGATCCGTGGTGATTTCCCCCACTTGGCCGTATAGATGTCACCACAGCCTGATACCAAGGGCCCGCGGGGGTGCAAGACCTGCAGACGCCTCACTTTCCTGTTCTTCTACTCCGTGTCTCCTTCCGCCCAGATGTTACATGTACATACAAATGGCAAACCGGACAAAGGGCTAGTAGTATGTAGCTATCGACTGCACGATCACTACCGCCAATCGNGGATCCGTGGTGATTTCCCCCACTTGGCCGTATAGATGTCACCACAGCCTGATACCAAGGGCCCGCGGGGGTGCAAGACCTGCAGACGCCTCACTTTCCTGTTCTTCTACTCCGTGTCTCCTTCCGCGCAGACGTTACATGTACATACATACAAATGGCAAACCGGACAAAGGGCTAGTAGTAGCTATCGACTGCACGATCACTACCGCCAATCGATCTGCAGGCACCAGGTCCCATCGGGAACTGCAGCGCCAGACCGTTTCCGTGCAACAACGGCTCTGCGGCAAGCCTCAACATGAAGAGACAGGAAACACAACATCACCATAATCCTTCTGGTGGGCCAGAGTAGTCAAGGAGAATGTCACTTAATTTCACTCTGAAGCAGTATGGCCCCGCCGGTCGGTACGTCAAGCCCTCATGTCAGCGGTAACTCGAATCTACTGTTTAGAACACAACATGATATTAGAGTTTCACAGAACGCCGTTGAATGGAGCACTTACTTTGTTTTTGGGCCTGTTCAAGAGGGCCGACTTTTACATCCTTGTCGAAAATTGACTTTGAGATGTGATTGGTCAAGGCTTATTCGAGGGATCAAAGTGGTGGGCGCTTACGACGGTGGAGTCTTGATATATTCAACTTTGGACAAGTTTAGAAATCACCTAGAAGCCCTGTAAAAATCCGTGATAAAAATAAACTTTCCAGGGAATCAAAGCGACAATTACAACGTAAACAAATCCCAAATGCCGGTTTGTTGGTAACAAGATATGGCGCCTCATTCGACACTAGAAACGCAGAGGCCAGCCATACGGTGCTTCTTGAAACACTGTTTCGCGGAACGCCACCCGTTGGACATGTACATACGTATCCGGGGCTTCAACTACTCCGGTTCGATGTTCATGTATAACCGATTGTCTCTATAGATTCCCACAGCCTAGACTATACTATTTTCTTCAAGAAACTGGAATCCTANCAAATCCCAAATGCCGGTTTGTTGGTAACAAGATATGGCGCCTCATTCGACACTAGAAACGCAGAGGCCAGCCATACGGTGCTTCTTGAAACACTGTTTCGCGGAACGCCACCCGTTGGACATGTACGTATCCGGGGCTTCAACTACTCCGGTTCGATGTTCATGTATAACCGATTGTCTCTATAGATTCTCACAGCCTGGACTATACTATTTTCTTCAAGAAACTGGAATCCTACATCCCTAATCGGTCGCCTCAATCACATGCAACTTGCCTCTTGGTCCCTCCATCCTAGAAAGTTGTGATGATTGGCTGTTAGCACATCAATCATGAGGCATCTTACAATACAACTCTACATCTACTTTTGGTTGGATCTGGAAAGCTTCTTCGAAACACCCATCCCGGTAGAAATGCAGGAACTAGGGCTACGGCTCAAAGAGTCAGGAGGGACGGAGGCCAATCGACGGCTTGGTCATTTAGCCTGACATAGCCCATGATATCATAGTGGGGTTGACTGATTGGCTGAAACTTTTGCCTTACAGCTTCAATGTGTTCATTGGCTTCTCGGCTGGTATATGTAATATTCTGGGCCATCGCCGGCCAGAACTTTACTATCACGTTGGGTGTGAAGGATCGTAAAGACGGGAGAAAAGTACTAGTAAACATGTCACCGACGGTACATANCGACGGCTTGGTCATTTAGCCTGACATAGCCCATGATATCATAGTGGGGTTGACTGATTGGCTGAAACTTTTGCCTTACAGCTTCAATGTGTTCATTGGCTTCTCGGCTGGTATATGTAATATTCTGTGCCATCGCCGGCCAGAACTTTACTATCACGTTGGGTGTGAAGGATCGTAAAGACGGGAAAAAAGTACTAGTAAACATGTCACCGACGGTACATATGCAGATATATCTGTATACACGTAAACTTGTGATTCTCGGTATGTCTCAGAATACTTGCATGTTTACAGCACATTTGTGAATTGGCTACGTTTTTTGGCTATTGCTATGCATTGTGGAAAGCGACCCAGTCACTTAACTTGAAGAGTAATCAATTTGAATATCCAAATTCCAAGTTCATATGTAACATCTCTAGTAGGTACTGTACTTCGCCTTGTGTACCNAAGTACTAGTAAACATGTCACCGACGGTACATATGCAGATATATCTGTATACACGTAAACTTGTGATTCTCGGTATGTCTCAGAATACTTGCATGTTTACAGCACATTTGTGAATTGGCTACGTTTTCTGGCTATTGCTATGCATTGTGGAAAGCGACCCAGTCACTTAACTTGAGGAGTAATCAATTTGAATATCTAAATTCCAGGTTCATATGTAATATCTCTAGTAGGTACTGTACTTCGCCTTGTGTACCCCACCGTACTTGAGGATTTGTCTCTTATGATTTGAAAATCAAGTCTCGGTGATCCCTCTGACAGAGGGATTTTGAGGCAGGACAAATGTAGCGACCAGCTAGAAGGTAGCAAGGAATAGCTGAGTTCTTCCATTGACACAGCTAGTCAGGGATCCATTTGGTTCCTGGTAGCTCTAAATCCATGAAACGTCACTGGCCCATGGTAGGGTTAACCAACTACATTGGTTAGTAAGCTATCGATAGTTGCCCCACTTAATTTTCCATTTGTCGCAACACTCTAATTTTTTGTAGTTCGCACTAATAGCAGTGCGCATAGTGTGAGAAGTATCTCGATATCAGGTATCATTATCTACAGCACTTAGGCTTCACTTTTCATAAAGCCCAACCACCGAAATGAGAAAGCCAGGTCCCCGCAAGCGGCCCGCCGAAGACCAGGCCGGCGAGACCCAGACATGGTCTAAAGGAAAACCACCCATCCGGAAAAAGCAGAGAGTTGTCATTGATGCGCCCACTTCCGAGCCAATTACCAGCAGTAGACATATGCGCATGCTTCTCGGCTATGAGACTGATTCCCGCAAAGCTCGCCATGGTCTCCAATCGTTCAAACTGTTTCTCGACGCCTTGAATTCGCCCACTAGCGAGGGTAACACACCCGAGAACCGCAATATGCTGCTTGAGTTCCTTGAGTCGCAAGCCCCGCATCCAGACGATCACGATGAAAATAACATATATCTTGCTGATATCTTCCGCACATGGGACAATGCCGTCCAAGTACACAATGATAGTATCATGTCAGCTGCTGCTGTGGTTGTGGGTGTCCTTCTTCAAGTTCTTTCCGCCGACTTGAGCACCGTTCGTCACGCCCTCGGTGTGTGTGAAGCTCTTCTTCAGGAGCGCCAACTTAAACTTCTCGACCGTAACTTGTCTTCCGATACTACCAAGGGATATATTATCTCGCCAACTCTCCGCCTTCTTCAAGAAATTGTCACACTGGATGGTGGTGTTCTCGCCCGGAGAGTCTTCAGATTGCGCCAACACACTCTGGCTGAGTTTGTCCGGAATCTTGAGGTTCGGCCCTCAGACGTCACCGATGGCGTTGCTGAGGACCTCGCCAAGGCCTCTGTTCGTACCAATGCCATCCGCCTTTTCATCAACCTTCTTCGCTTCCTTCCCGCCGACGACCGTAAGGACTTGATCATGACCCGCGGTCTCATGTCCCACTTGACCTTCCTCTTTAAAGACGATGCTCCCAGTGTTCTTTCCGAGCTTCTCGAGTCCCTCACTAAGTACTTTGTTACTGAGAGCAAGATTCCTCCCCATGTTAGATCTGTCGCCTTTTCCGCCAAAATCCTCGCCCGTTTCCTCACCCTTTACGTATACTCTCACGACACCGACGGCAAATATGGCATCGCCGATCGCACTCATAAGATGCTTGTGCTTCTTTGCACTTCCAAGAACCATGGCATCATGCAGCGTTCTACCGGTCTGTACCCAGAGGGTATTGATCCTGCCGCTGTCACCTCCGGCCACGAGCGTGTTGGTCGTCTCGGTATTGAGAGTTTGAGATGGATGGAAACTTATAAGAGTGAAGTTCCGGTTGTGAACACTGGTCTTTTGGAGTTCTTGTTGAAGCTTCGCCCATGGGCTAACCTTCAACACAGTGAGCTCATCGTTGGCGCATTCAAAGAGTGCCCCGAGTTAATTTCTGCCTACTTCCGCCGTCAAATCAACTTCACATTCGATCCTAAGCTGTCCATGACCTGGATTGGTTATGCTGCTTTCCTTTTCAGCACTGTTGCGCTGCCTCTTCCTGAAAACTTTGGAGATGCCGCCCGTGTTGCTGCTGATATCCCACCACCCTCTTCTATTGTCCTGGACAACATTTTGCCGCCATCTCTGAACCAAAAGGTTCTCGTCCGTTGTTTGGATCCCAAGAGCTCGCTGGTTTCTTTCTTTGCCACTCGTCTGCTTGTTCTTAGCATGCAAAAGTTCCAGGCTGCTCTCCAAATGCACCAAGAGAGTTCCGAGTCCCCAATGTGGCGCCATGCCCAGCGTAAATTACTGAACGAGTTCTGCCAGCGCATTCCTGATATGAAGGAAGTTGTTAGATCATACAAGGCTATCCCAGTGGAAAACGTGTTACACAGAACAGCCGCCAGTCAGTTATTATCTCTATACTACAAGCACGTACCGCAAGTTGCGTTGGCTGCAAACTTTGACGCCTCTCCTCTTCTCATCAGTGCACTTCGCAGATTAGAGGGGGAGTTCGACAATGCTAAGGATAAGGCGATGGCTATCGTTGAGTTAGAAAACTTGCTTGAGATTTCCAGTTTCTCGCCTGGTATGCGGTGGTTTGCCAAGATTGAGAACATGGACGTTTCTCCATTTACCGCGCTGGTCAGATTAGCCTGCAATAAGTCCTTTACTTTCCACTCTGTCAGATTGGAATCCACCCTTTCAAATCTGGCGGTTGAGCATCAAATCGTCTCTAAGAAGTTTGGTCTTAAGCCTTTCTTTGAGGCTGTAAGAAACACTGATGATGTAGATGATGAAGAGTGGCAGTTTATCGACAACTGCCTTCAACGGTCTTCTGCTTCGCCCCTTAAGTATGTTGATCTCTTGAAAGAGTATATTGGCGAAGAAGAGACTTCCAAGTCTTACCAGTTGAGTTTGTTGTTTGTCACATTGGCTGAGCAAGTCCCTCACGTATGCAAGACTGCCGATGATGAGGTTCTTATGACGCTGGCGGAACTCCTGTCGGCATATGCCAACAATGTTGTTGCTCTTGGCGAAACCGAGCCGTTAATCACTGCTCTTTGCGTCCGTATCAAGGAACACCTCCCATGGCTTACGTTGCCAGATCCTCCTGTCACCAAGCAGACTCCTGTCGAAACCACCGGTGACGCCATGGATATTGATGAGCCGGAAGTCAAGCCAGAAGAGACTGCTGAGTATGCGAATATCCTGGAGCCTATTGTATCTGATCTCACCACATTCGAAATTGACAATCAAGCTCTGACTCGTTGGGTCAACAAGACCCCCGAAGATCTTGTTGATGACGGCTATGCTACCACGGTATTTAAGCTTCTTCTGTCTGAGCACATCAGTATTCGTCGCGAAGCTCTTGTCAACTTGATGAAGATGGCGGGTAAGATTAAAGAGTCAACACACCCGGAAAACGAACAGATCTGGCTTCTCATCTCTGAGTTGGTTGAGTCTGCTCGGCCATACGCCTCGGACGGTCCTGTTCCTACACAATTTGTTGCCTTTGCTGTTCACGCCCTACCTATTCTCAACTCGCCATTACACGCTCTCTACCCCAAGATCAACAAGTTCCTCACTAAGGGCCCGATATGGGCGGCCACCAAGTTACCCGTCATCCATGATATTCTTCACGGCGAGCCATCTGAAGANTTAGCGACAACTGCCTTCAGCGGTCTTCTGCTTCGCCTCTGAAGTATGTTGATCTGTTGAAAGAGTATATTGGCGAAGAAGAGACCTCTAAGCCTTACCAGTTGAGTTTGTTGTTTGTCACATTGGCTGAGCAGGTCCCTCACGTATGCAAGACTGCCGATGATGAGGTTCTTATGACGCTGGCGGAACTACTGTCGGCATATGCCAACAATGTTGTTGCTCTTGGCGAAACCGAACCGTTAATCACTGCTCTTTGCGTTCGTATCAAGGAGCACCTCCCATGGCTTACGTTGCCAGATCCTCCTGTCACCAAGCAGACTCCTGTCGAAACCACCGGTGACGCCATGGATATTGATGAGCCGGAAGTCAAGCCAGAAGAGACTGCAGAGTATGCAAATATCCTGGAGCCTATTGTATCTGATCTCACCACATTCGAAATTGACAATCAAGCTCTGACTCGTTGGGTCAACAAGACTCCCGAGGATCTTGTTGATGATGGCTATGCTACCACGGTATTCAAACTTCTTCTGTCTGAGCACATCAGTATTCGTCGCGAGGCTCTCGTCAACTTGATGAAGATGGCAGGTAAGATTAAGGAGTCAACACACCCGGAAAACGAACAGATCTGGCTTCTCATCTCTGAGTTGGTTGAGTCTGCTCGGCCATACGCCTCGGATGGTCCTGTTCCTACACAATTTGTTGCCTTTGCAGTTCACGCCCTACCTATTCTCAACTCGCCATTACACGCTCTCTACCCCAAGATCAACAAGTTCCTCACCAAGGGCCCGATATGGGCGGCCACCAAGTTACCCGTCATCCATGATATTCTTCACGGCGAGCCATCTGAAGATGACAAGTTGTATCTCGAACTCAGTTGGTTGATTTCCTACTTGACGGACTGTCTCTACCTCAAGGAGGACATTTCCTTGTTCCACCGGAACAACTGGCTTGAAAAAGTTCTCTGCGTCGCGTGTAACCCCAATCTCCGCATGGGTCTGCGCGTCAAGATGCAAAAGCTCATTTATAAGATCACGACTTTGGAGGGCGGTAGCACCATGCTCATTACCCGATTTGGCATCATAAGTTGGCTCAAGACCCAGGAGGCTGTATTCCACGCCAGTGACGAGAAGGCTATTTTCAAGGCTTTGACTTTGAGAGTGTGGGATACTTGTAGTAAGGAGCATGTAGAAAAATGGGGTGGCGCCGGTGTTGAAAGGACGGTAAAGCCATAATGGTGTGGTTGTCATTGGATTTGGTAATTTTGGGTTTTCTTGTTTGTCTTTAGTTTATTCCTCATTTCATTGCTTTTTTGGGATTACAGAACGATATCTGAATATATGGAACACGTGCTGTAGCCATGTACATTCAGAAATGGCTACTATTTTGTTGACATGAAAACAATGTCACTATGTCTACGTCTATACCAATGTCTCATATCTAGTGTCTTTCCATTCATGTTGTACCAAACTAGACAAGTCAATCAGCGTCCTTAGGGAGTCACGTGTCTCACTGGTTAAACCAGGAATTACTACAAAAGGTATTGAAGCTTGTGACTAGCGCTGAATAGATAACCCTTATTCCGGATGTCGCCACCTCAAAGACAACAAGCAAGCTGAAGCGACGGTGGAAAAGGCCTCACCGTTTTTGCGACGAGGTTTCTTAAGAGAAGAGTGTTGGCGATGAAACGAGATTCACTGGGCAAACGCGCGAAACTCTTACGTTTAGTTATTGTCCGATTTCAACGCTGTACATGTACATACACATGCCTGTAGTTCACTCTGCTTTCACCACAAACCATGTAAATCAGCCCCTAAACATCACCGCCAGTCTGCATTTTTGTCCCTCCTTAACCTGGACGATACATACCAGCAATTTCCAAAATAACCCGATACCGCACAATTCCAATGCCATAGGTTACATACAACCTCAGTCCATTGATCTCCATGGTAATTGCACCTGCTTCTAACCTTCAATAAGTCAAATAAATACTTCTGCCGTGATTTTGGCAACTTGCTCTCTCTCTCCCTCTATCAGGAAACAACGCTCCTACCGTTTTTTTATGATGTCTGTCTAAATTGCAACTGAAACCTATATGACCTGCCCCCCCTCAGTGTATCTCAGCTCCCCAATTCTTTCTGCGGGCCCTTTCTTCTTGTCGCCTGTTTTTTGACAACTCCTCCACAATCAAGTCCATCCGATTTTGCGTCTTAAATCCATCAGCACTCAATTGCCCATTCATTGAATCCAATTATTCCGCTCTAAGGCTTGTTTTGACAGCCGCCGCTAGAGTCTTGTAAACTTGCTTCTGCACAGTCACCATAACACCCCTCGATCGCTATTGTGTTTTTGGCTGTTGGCCCCTCTCTTTCTCTCTCGCGAGCTCGATTCCGACAGACACGCCACGCCACATCCGATACACAGCTGCTTTTTTTTTCCTATTGGTTTTGCTCAACTTGTACACGAACAGAATAATCGCTTGCTCTCTTCATCTACTCAGATCACTCAGTTAGGATAGCATTCTGCTGACATAAACACAATCAACCCATACTTTGTTGACCAACCAAAGATTCACCAACCACATTTCTATTTGTTGTCTCTGTCGACGAACCATAGAATCCGAGCATCGTCGTCCAACAACGGCACTTTCGTTCCGTATAGCTCATTAGCTCCATAGCAATTGTGTTTGCCTGGTTTGCTTTGGTTTGCCATTGGAGCTGTACATTCAACGTCTCATTAACAGTTGCAAGTTTTTACCTCGCATTTTCACCACACCGACCAGAATTCTACTGTTGTTTGTTCTTGACTTGGACACTATTGTTCATTACACTTGATTACGCCTTCAGATTAATACCTACCCCGCGACGATCCACGATATACACAGTTCTAATCACCTACTTTTGATACCTTGAACAACATCCGGTATCCTTGATAAATAGTCACCTTTGGATACCCCAATTCACCTTCATCTTGTCTTGCCTGAGAGGGCTTACTATATGAACTAAAACCAGACGCCCATACTTCAATTTTCACCATGAGCGCAACACGATATGAAGCCGACTTCATGTTATTCCTGAGGGATTCTCCTCTGAGTCAAAAACCAAAGGGGTTCCCAGTATTGGACTCTTGGATGACGTGAGTAAATTGTCTAGTGGCAAAGTCTATTTAACAGAGACATTATCACTAACCATCATTGTTTGCAGACCAAACCGCAACCGCACTGAAAAAACAACTACCGGCCGCTCAAATCTAGACACTCGTCGGCCAGGAGACCGGACCACCAATCGCAGCAGTATGTGACCCCTTGTTTGCCGACTAGCTTTGTGTTACTACCGGAACCCTTTGTTAACCGCCTATTTTCATCTTTAGACGATGATTCTATTGGTCATTTCCGCGCAGGCCAGAGATCCGGGGCCGATGCCCTCGACCGCTTTTCCCATAACCGTACCAATACCGACCCAGACAGTGAGAAGGGCCGTTTCCGCCGACGCGATGACCAGGACGGCGAAAGCTGGACCGCTTCCCGTAAAGGGGCCCCGACTGACAGCAACGACCGATTCACCGGTCGTATGGGTGGTAGTGACCCCTTCCCCGAACGCCGTTCTCGCGAATTAGATTCCGAAGGACAGTCTCGTGATGAGGATGGCGAAGGCCGCCGTGGTACCAATTCGAACGCGAAGAACCGGGCTGAATGGTTCCGGTCTTCCCAGAACTCTGGTGATGCCCCCCCTCGCTCCGGTGAGCGCCTGGAGAAGGTGAAAACCATCAAGAGTTGGAGAGACCGGGAAGAAACTCAGGATGACGGAAATGGTTCTGGCAACCATCGCAACTATGAGCGCAAGTGGGGCCGCGATACTCCGAACAAGTCTACCCGTGGGAACACGCGCCACAACGACGAGAATCCTGCTTGGTCCAAGGACGACCCTGAGGACGAAGTTCCAAGCAGCAATAAGACTATGGAGGATATTGCTAAATTCATGCAGGAGATGAAGATGCAAGATCGCGCTATGCAGCAGGGCCTGGATCCCAATCAAGCCACTTCGCCCACTTCGCCTCGCAACTCGGCCCCTTCCAAGAAGCTTGATCTTGGCCCCGACAAGTTCTTGTCTAGCGCTGCTACGCCCGACAATAGCGATAGCAAGGCTGGTGGAAAATCCCGGTTCATGTCTTTCCTTGTCAATGACACTGCCCAGCAAGGTCCGATGACAGCACCTATTCCGGGCCATACTCCCGTGCCTGGAATGACTGGTGGATTGCCTCCGGGCTTGTTACCTCCAAACTCGGCTGGCCCCATGGGTTCTAGCATGAACCAGGATGCTGCTGGTTTCCACAAGATGCTCGCCAAACTTAAGCATAACAGCTCTCAGTCAACTCCTCCCGATCAGGGCATGCAGCCTACGCCACCACAAGGACAGCCATTTGGTCTTCCTTTATCGCAGGCTCCCACGCCACAGCAGATGATGCCACAGACCCTGCCCCCAGGTCTTCCTATCCCTGATGGAACGAGATCACGTAACGACACACCGATGTCCGGTGGCCCGAACAATGGACCCCCCACAACTCACGGCCCAGTTGCGTCTCTTCAGGCAGAAATGTACCGTCAGTATGGTGGACGGGATCAGCCTATGCCTCCCCCGCAAACAATGCACGAGATGATTCCGCAGCAACAGATGATGGCAGGTATGCAGCCTCAACCAATGCAGCTTTTGCAGAATCTTGTTGTCCACCGCCAGCAGCAACAACAACAACAGCAACAGGGTGGCCAAAACAACCGGATGGAATCCGGCGGCCAGTCGACTCAAGCCCTTAACCAGGAGTTTTTGATCAACCTCATGCGCCAGTCTACAGAGTCACAAGTTGATCCCAGACAGCCTCCCCAGGGCCCGCCGCATTCGCAGCCACCTCCTATTCAGCAGCAGTCTGCGCCCCCAATGCTTCACCAACAGCCACAGAAGCCTCAAATGCCTCCAATGTCGACTGGAGAGTCGGAGTACATGCTTCAGCAACGGTTGCAGCAACAGCACCAACAACAGCAGCTCCAGCATCAACAAGCACACATTTCCCAGCAAGGACAGCAACAATCTTCACGCGTTATGCCCCCTATGCCTCGCACTGCTGCTCGTCCTCCGGTTTACATGGATCAGTATTCCCATGATGGCCTGGAGAACCGGCAAATGCCTCCTAACCCGATGTTGCAGCGGGGCCCCGATATGGAGCAGATGATGGCCGGCCCTCCAGGTGCTAACCCTGGACAGTGGATGGGTCCTGGTCCTGGTCCTCAAATGCCAGCTCAATCACGCGGTATGATGCCTCCTCCTGGTCTTGTGAATGGCACCCCCGGTCCCAACCGCAATGGACCTCCGCCGCCAGGAATGTACGGGCCCGGGCCTGGAAACTACCCGATGCCTGGCTTCCCTCCCGATGGTATGCCTCCTGCTGTTATGGGCGGTCCACCTGGAATCAATGGTGGTATGCCCGGCAACATGATGGGCAACAACCACCGCATGATGCCTCCTCCGGGAATGAACATGTACCCCGGCGGTGCTCCCCCGATGAACTATTTCAACCCTGGTATGAACTTCCAGGGGCCTGGAGGTCCCGGAGGTCCCGGTGGTCCCAGTGGCCCTGGCGGCCCTGGCGGCCCCGGAGGCCCTGTTGGTCTCGGTGGACCTGGACCTGATGTTCCTATGGGACCCGGTGGCCCTTACAACCCCAATGTACCAGGTATGATGTACGATCAACGTGGTCTCCCCGTCTCTGGTCCTCCGCGCAACGCCTACCCTCGGTAAATGCTTGTATAGTTGACTTGCTGTCGGGCATATGAGGTCATGTCTGTGATTGGCCATGTCATGGTTAGGTGTTCGTCTTGGTGTCAGAAACAAGCCTTTCTCTCTCCTTAGTATATATCCATTGGCTGTTGTTGATACTCGGCATCCATCCATGCCCACTTGAATTAATCAATGTTAATAGGCCAGTTGGCCATGTCCTCATTTTTGTGTTCCCAATTCATTTCTTTTCTGTGATTGTACCAAACAAGTGCTACTGATAATGACCACCAGGCCAACAATGTATTTGCTCTTAAACTAAATCAATCATTATGTATGTACCTCTGTCACAGAAAGCAAACTCGAGACCCAAAACAGAAAAAAAAGACAAATCCTTCAACTATTCTACTTCTTGAAAAAATGTCTCTTCTTCTTTTCCTTGTCCTTTTTCTTATCGTCCCCACCTGGCGTCGACGCCGTCGCTGTACCCCCTGAGGCATTCGACACCCCCGACATATTCGACATGGTCGAAGCCGTCGACGGCTGCGCCGAATGCGTCGGTCTCGACGGCGGCGTATTCAAGCTCATCTGACTCATAGCCGCCGTTGGCACCTGCGGTCTCTGCGGGAGACCACCTGGCATCTGTTGCATACGTTGCTGTCCAGGGCCGCCGCCATACCCAGGGCCGCCTTGGCCAGGGCCACCGGGACCGCCTTGCATGGGCATTTGCATTTGTGGCGGGGGACGCGGCCGTTCAAGGAGGTGAGCGGGAGGACTTTGCCGGGGACGTTTCATGGGGAGATCCAATTGCGATGGAGGCATGCTAAGCTCTGCGACTTGTTTGAGGAAGGAGCTAGGCGTGTGCATGTGACTACTCATGAGATAGACATCCTTATTCTGTTCGGTGCCGATTTCATAGCAGCTGCGACTTTCACTGTACGTGGCACCTCCGGCAATGAAAACGAAGTGGCGTTGGCGGTTCTCGGGCTGACGACGGCCGGTAGCCGCCCAGTTTCCGCGGGCCGCACGTAGAGAACCGGACTGGGCCGCGATAAGATCCTCATTAGGGTTCTCTGGTGGGACGACGTAAGGGAAAACGTCTTGGCGAAGTTGGCCCTTGCAAATATCCTCTAAGACATTCTTCAAAACTAGCTTGTATCTTGGGAGAGTGTATTCCTCGTTAGTGGGCTGCGTGGTGTCCGGAGGGTACAGTGGTTCT
This sequence comes from Huntiella omanensis, assembly GCA_000833645.1. Lineage (NCBI taxonomy): Eukaryota > Fungi > Ascomycota > Sordariomycetes > Microascales > Ceratocystidaceae > Huntiella > Huntiella omanensis. The sequence continues at coordinate 10,938 of JSUI01006519.1, read as the reverse complement.
GGTAGTGGTCGTGGATCTTTCAAGTCACGGGTTGCTAGAGCACCCAGAGCATTGAGGTTGAAGATGCGATCACGGTCCTGTACAGGCAATTGTGAATGCGCAAGGAGACGGTTAATATCCTCGGTAATAATACCATCGCGATACAGGATATACAGAATGATCAGACGCAGACGGTCAGGCTTAGTAACGCTCTCATCATCGAGAAGACGCACGATTTGGTCTAGAATACCCTTAGGCTTCCGGAAGTCCTCGTCTAAGCCCGACGCTAGCGTTTGTTCCACGGCGGCGATGTCAGGAAGTTTATGCTGAGTGAAGTAATTCATGCACTGTTCTGCCATACTGATGTGAAGAGAATACGCATCCTTGGTCTCCTGGAACTGGGGAAGTCCAGCCATCATATCCTTGATGGTGTTGAGATTGGCTTGCTTTTCTTTGTCCACAAAATGGGAATTGGCGGCCATGAACTTGTTAAACTCTCCGAGAAGCCTCTGGATAGTGTTTGACATGTGACGGTGTCTGTTCTCCACCCAGACCTTGTCTTGGTCTTTGAGCTCCATGCATTTGTTTTCCTCTTCGGCAGTTCCCGCATTGATAGTAAGAGAATATGTGACTTTGTCGGCGTCCTTGATATCGAGAAGGTCGTGCGCCATGGCTTGGTACGTAAACTCATGTAGCAATGGAGAAATGAGATCCATGGATCTATCCGTAATGAGCAGAGTACTGGGCGGTCTAGTGGTTCTTGGTGGGAAATCAGGGTTCATCTTCATGTACCGGTCAAACTCTTCCTGTACAAAGCGCGCAAGATGGGTGCACAGAACTGAAGCTTCATGACGGGGGTTTGGTGGCATATAGTAACGAACTCTAGGTGCTTCGCCCATGGTGATACAGACACTGGCGATTTTTTGCGCCAATACACGCATGTGGGGAGCTACCAGATCATTGCACCCAGTGTGGAAAAGCATTGGGAAACTGGCGGGATCTTGGAAAGAGACAAGATGCGACTCTCGTGGAGTAAACTCAATCATGAGAACTTCGAATCCACTAATCATGCGCGCCATTGGAGAGCGTTTGATGCGCTCCTCGTCTTTAGGAAGTAGTCGGCCAGTCCAAATCAAGTATGCTGAGCGGTATCGGCGGCGGTCGAGATCGGCGAGAAGACAGTCGACAACAAATGAAGTGTTGGAAAGGAAATAGATGGCGTCCATATCAGGGTTAGGTTCGCGGCGCTCTTCGAGAATCTCAATGTCTATGTAGCAAAGCCGGTGATGTTAGTTGGCGTCGATATAAAGGCGAATATGGCGCATCTGCGCAGAACCTACTCATGACATTCTTGTTGAGGATATCATCGTCGGGGATAACGCTAAGAGTCTTGCGGGAAACATTGTCGCAAACCAACACTTTCCACTATGACAGAGTTAGCAATTGTTCTTCAAGGGCAACCTAAGGCACTATTTAGACATACATCACCGCGAGTGACTCGGTCAATGCAATTGAGCATAACTTGAAGCTATATGTTAGTCATTGGTTGTTCTCCATGTATTCTAAAAGCCAGGCAACATCGACGTCATCGGCTCCCCAAGCAATACTTGTACATACCATTTTGATGCTCTTCTAACACGGAGGACGACATTGTGGCGCTACTAAGGTATCTTCGATCTAGAAGTATAATATGTATCGGATGGTATAGTTGCCGTAGCTAAGAAAGCAAGTAGTTGACAGAGAACAACTCGAACAGAAACAGCGATTGCAAGGTTTCGGCTTATGCGGTCAGTCGCAAAGTTGAATCGCCTTCCAGCGGTATTATTAAGTTGGTGGGGTCGGTCGCAGAGTAACGGAAGATGTGGCTTTCAGGAGTCTCGGTGCTTCCAGCCACAAGAGAGAATATTCCGCCAGATTTCCAACTATTATCGCGGAACCCAAGCAGATGAGACAAGAAAACCAGCCAACACGCAACAAGGGAAAGCTTGGCTCGGAAGCTTCGTTAGCGGATCAAGCTTGATTTTCGACTCCTGGCGACCAGTTTGGATCTAGAAGGACGAGGGGCTGACGAGGGGTATAAACGACGATTTGGACGGGTTGATGTGCAGTAGATCCCAAGGAGAACGAGCGAGAGAACAGAGAAAGAACCAGCTTTTCTGAAGATCAAGAGTCACGAGGATGGCAAAGAACAAGCAAGTAGATAATTAGTGTATTGAGACGGATTGGGGGTATCACTGAAAAGAGAAAAAGGGAAGAGGCAGAACACAGATACAGATGCATGTGCATGAGCCAGCAGGTGCCGCATGGCCTGAATTTGGCCTTCTGTGGGATCCGCATGCTATAGAAAAATGAAACGACCAGCGAAGGGGCCAGGGGCCCGTGCCGCTAAAACAACCTCAGTTATAGGCTACATGTTAGGGAGTCGCTTCAGTGCAATAATCATTAGCATCTGAAAATGGAATAAAGAGGCCCCATCCCGTAGCCAAGTTATGCGCCCAGCGACATCATTAGGGTTTGGTAAGACTTGGTGGGAGGAACATGTTAAATGTCGTGACCGCCAAGGTACTTGAGAACGTCATCGCTAGCGTAAAACTCCTGATGCAACTGAGCCGCCCGAGCAGCTTTGCGACGTTCTTCCCGGAGCTTTTCGGCCTTGGTGAGTTGCTTTGGTTTGACAACACGGTCTGTTACAACACTGAGAGGAGGAGCCGTCTTCGTAAACCCTAACCCCTGCGTTCTCATGTTGCCCTTGGGTTTGACGGGAATGCGAGTTCCTTGACCTGAAGCACCCAGACCTCTTCGAGCATCCATATCCCAGCCTTGACGTGTAAGATAGTTGACGCCCATTCGGGAGCGGTCTAAGGCGGAAGGTGGGAAGGAATGAGGGAGAGCTAGTTGGTGGACCATTGAGGCGTTGTGTTTCTTCCAGGCATCTTCGCCTGTTGCTTGGTCTACCGTGGCATTGCAAATCTTGCAGGTAGACACCGTATGTGAAGATGATGATGGATCCTCAAGGTCCTGGGCAGACGGTGTAGCTGATGGTGAAGATTGCGCAGGTGACAAGTCAAGAACCGTAGTCTTACTTAGCACAGTGTCCATGTAGAAGTCGGCGATGGACATTTTGGCTTTGCCTTTGTCACGGCGGATAGTGGGCTCGGGGCTGAACCCTTCTGGGACAAAGTTAACACGGGAACGATGTAGACCGGCGGGGACTTTGAGCTTATGTAATGGGATATCGGACTCAGACTCATGGTCGTCGTCACTGGTGTAAGAGGATGACATGGGCACTGTGGTTCGCCGTTGTAGTGTGTAAAGAGGTAACAAGAAGGCACGATGAATATGTCGCTTGGTGATAGTTTCCAAGTGTAAAGAAGCAGAAAAAAGTCGGGATACCCAAAAGGATGTGAATTATTTTTGAATGATGGAATTGACAAAAAATTGGTTTAATCAATGGTATAGTTTCCTTCTTAGACATTGATATACTGAAACCTATAATTAACCCTATTCTGGATATCTACACCGAAAATGACTAAGCAGCTCTCCAAATGCAAGCTTGGTCGTGTTGTTAACTTCCCGAAAAGGACTGTAAAGTTGGTGACGTATGCAACTCAGTAGAACCTGGGCCCACTAGAATTTCGGCTGTGCAACCCAAAATTCCGAGCTGCCATCAACATCGCGGTTGTGCTATCAGGACAGATTTTCCTAATCTGTACTTTTTCTGGTTTACTTCAGTTATACTAAGTTTACTACTCTTTTCATTGTTGCACCGGCGATAACTTCCTTCTGAATCACAACAATCCGAGATGCCCGTTCCTTTCATATTCTACGTCATTGAGAATGGCCCACCACCGTGGCTTGTTGAATATATCTGGCCAATAACATACACCATTGTCGCCGTCACAACAATAATCTTAATCCGCCGTTATGCTGCGGGTGCACATAACTTTTCCGAGCGAGATATGCACGGAAAAGTGGTTTTGATGACTGGAGGAACATCTGGTATAGGGTCACATACGGCATATGAACTTGCAAAACGCGGCGCCCAGATAATCTTGCTCACTCATAACGCTCTCGGAGAGGCCTATGTTGCGGACTATGTCCATGAGATGCGCTTAAAGACCAAGAACAATCTCATCTACGCAGAGACTGTCGATTTCGCTAGCTTACATAGTGTCCGCCAATTCGCTACTAAATGGATCAACAACACCCCGCCACGTCGTCTCGACATGATTGTTCTCTGCGGTGCCGCTATCACCCCACCTGGAATGCCCCGCCGGACTACTGGCGACGGCCTTGAAGAATCATGGCAGGTGAACTTCCTGTCCAATTTCCACTTCCTCAGCATTCTCAACCCCGCTATCAAGATTCAGCCTTTTGATCGTGACATGCGCATCGTCTACGTTACCTGTAACTCGTATATTTCTTCGCCTAACCTCAAAGATGGTCCTCTCATGCTCGACAAAAAAGACTATACCCCTAGCGCAGCTTATGCTAAGAGTAAACTCGCTATGATGACTTTCCTCTCGGCCTTCCAAAAACATCTCGACGCTTATAAACGCCCGGACGGTCTTCCCATGAATACACGCATCGTTGTTGCCGATCCCGGTATGGCTCGTACTCCCGGTACCAGATATTGGTTAACTCGCGGGTCCCTCTGGGGTCTCATGCTGTACATTCTTGGCTACTTTGTACCCTGGTTATTCCTTAAGAGTCCCGAAGAGGCTGCACAGTCGGTTCTTTACGCCTGCATGGATCAATCTCTGGGCGCCAACATGTCAGGTGAAGCCGGAAGAGATGTCCAGCTGGTCAAGGAATGCATGAAAATCGACTATGCCCGTCAGGACATCGGCGACGAAGAATGCGGAAAGCGCGTCTGGGAGGAAAGTGACAAGCTGATTGAAAAGGTAGAGAAGGAGCAAGCTCAGGTCCGCGCCAAGGCTAAGAAGGCCGAGGAACGGCGCAAGAAGGACGAGGAGGAGAAGCGCAAGTTGGACGAGATTGACAGTCTTGTCGAAAGTATCAAGAAGGGAAAGGCTGCTGAGGCTCAGCGCAAAAAGAAGGCCAACAAGAAGGGGAAGAATGTGAGCTTCATGGAGACTACCAGTTAAACGTCAAAGTTGGCGATTGTTGGAGGTGGCCTGGGTCAGGGTTAGGGTGTAATGATATCTTGTATAGAATTGGAGAGGCGTTTTGATAACTTTGTTTGGAATTTATAAAGGTTTATATACATATACATACATATAAAAGGATACATGAATTTGGGTTTCTGTTTTTATTACAACTACTAGTTTCTTTGCTTGTCAATTGTCCGATTGAAAGATGACATCATTGTGTTCACAACTGAATCACAGGCGGTCCTGGGTACCGAGCAATAACACCAAAGATCCGGTTATTGACCCCTCAATATGTCATCCCGCCTTTTTTACACCACACCTGCGACCATCGACCGTTGGATCATCACCCGCATCTAAGACGTCACCTGTCACAGTGGGATACATTTACACGCCCCAGAAAACCCCACTTGTGGGTCCATTGTCAAAGCTATAATTGGAGATATTATTAAACAGCCGTGTTGACGTCGCAAATCAACACACAGAAACACAACTAGAAACAAACAAAGGGGATATATAAATATACAAGGCTTGCCAAAGAAAACAGAGAAACAGAAATCACAAGATAGTCGTCCAGGCTAACCCCGAAGCGCAAACACAATAATCAAGATGACAAACAATACGGCGGCAATGATGATGGCCATAACTTTGATGTTCTTCCACCACATATCCCTCTTGAGCCCACGGCTTCGCACCCGGAACTCCTGTGCACTGCCACCGAGTCTATCGGTTCTGTCGACAAGGAGATCCATGCGTTCGCCACGCTCCATGAGCCCCTCGATATTCCGGGTCATAAGGCCGCGGACATCGTCAATCTCCTGCTTCACAGAGTTAATGGCATCAATATGGCCATTCTGCGACGTCCCAATATCCACCATGAGGTTCTTCAACGGCGCATTAAAGCTCGCAGCGCCATAGTTGGGTAGCTCCGCATAGTCAAACGACTCGGCGGGGAATGCCTCGAAGAACTTTGTGCGAGCTTCAAGAAGGAATGAGAAGGCGATGCGGCGACCGAGGGAAGCGTCGGTTATCGCGAGGAAGGTGAGAGAGCCGGCGGTGGGGTGATCGGGGTGTTCCGTGGGAGACTCGGAGATGTAGTGGATGTGGGTGGTACCGTGTGTGTATGTTAATTTTTGGGAGGTGGAATGGTCGATTTTGGGGAGTACGGTGGAGACGACGCCGGCGGCGGAGACGGATGAGGAGGTTGTTGCTTCGGAGAGTGTGGTGGTGTTGTGGGCGATGCAGGCGCTGTTGAACGGTTAGTGTGGGTTTTTGGAGATTGGCGCGGACGGGAACGTACTAGAGAATGGGTGTTTGGGTAGACGATGACGAAGCCATTTTGTTAGGTGATTGTTGTGAAATAAGCAGTCAAATAAGGGTGGTGGGTATTTTGGTTCAGGCGATAAATTAAAGTGTCGTTTGTTAGACAGGAATGATTGTTGGGTATGCGCGATTACAAAATAATTGAGGAATTTCGTCGGATAAGCACTTACTCCAGTGACGACATGAGCTTGGACCTCAAGCACAAGGCTGAGATGCTGGGATTGAATTGCTGACTAAGAAGAGGCGTCTGTTTTCAACCAATCACATGCTTATCGGATATGCAAGGCTGACGATCAGGATGCACAGTTTTCCATTTTAGATGCCTGTCACACAAAAATAGTTGTTAAACAAGGGTATGTATGCAATGATAGAACGGTATTCACCTGCAACATTGTGCAGTGACGATTTCTTTACGACTGTTGTTTAAGCAGCCAGTCACCATGTTTTCTTCTACTATTTCCCGGCTGTCACATCTCCAGCCACGGAGTGTCTCTCGACTTCCGACTCCAACAGCATCCATATTATCCGCACATACTATTCTCACTCCACCATCAAGAACGCAACATGCCTTTTCCACGACACCCGTTTCTAGACGAGCCAACAAACGCAAAGGACATGTCAAAGCCAAACAACGACCGATTCAAGATATCCGTGTCCATGGGTCCTTCGGTGTGACTGTGAAGGACATGCAAGTGGCGGTAGAAAGCGGCGAACTTCCTAGAACTCGTGAGCAGCCAACCGGAAAACATCACATATTTCGGGATTATTTGTTGGTCGAATGGGCTAAGGTTGCCCCGCAAACGGCGCCATGGTCTCAGATCAATTTATTTTACGGGCCACTAGGTATCAGAGACGTCAGCCACTACCGTGAAGAGCGTGATTCGTTCCGGAAGGCCTTGGATTTATGTATAAAGCGGGCAACAGCGGGGTTCAAAAGTCACACCGATAACGAGCTATACGCGATGATAAGGAAGGGGTATCTTAATGATAAACGAAACGGTGCGCGGGAGATGCTTCAGAGTGCGTTCCGGTCTCACATTCTTAGACACCGCATGACGACGGATGTTGTTCGGGAGCAGGCAAAGGTTGCTGATCTGCGGTTCCCGTGGGAATGGTATCCGGCTACCCGGGCGATGCAGAGAACTATACATATGCATGTTGGCCCGACGAACTCGGGAAAGACGTATCATGCGTTGAAGAGTTTGGAGAATGCGAAGACGGGTGTCTATTGTGGACCGCTTCGTCTGCTGGCGCACGAAGTGTATTCTCGTTTCGAGGCGAAGGGGAAGAAGTGTGCCTTGCTGACGGGTGAGGAACAGAAGTTTCCGGAGGGCACTGATGAGTATCTCATTAGTTGTACGGTTGAAATGACGCCGTTACAGAAGCAGATGGATGTGGCTGTTATTGATGAGATTCAAATGATTGCCGATCCTGAACGTGGATCAGGATGGACATCGGCGTTCCTGGGTCTTCAGGCTAAGGAGATTCATCTGTGTGGTGAGGAGCGTACAGTCAACATTATTAAGTCTCTTTGCGACAGCATTGGTGATAAGTGCATCGTCCACCGTTATAAGAGATTGACTCCCCTCCAGGCAGCTGATGATTGTATCAACAAGGTTTCGGTTGGGTCCGAAGTAAGATATGAGGGACTGGAGAAGGGTGACTGTATTGTCGCCTTTTCTCGCGTCACACTACATGCTATGAAGAGTGAAATCGAAGCTGCTACGGGTAAAAAATGCGCCATCATTTACGGTTCATTACCCCCCGAGGTTCGTGCTGAGCAGGCCCGCCTCTTCAACGAGCCTGATAATGACTATGACTTCCTCGTGGCCAGTGATGCCATCGGTATGGGTCTTAACTTGGAAGTTAAGCGGGTAGTGTTCCAGAGCACAATCAAGCATAACGGACAAGGTCTCCGCGGCTTGGAAATCTCCGAGATCCGTCAGATTGGTGGACGTGCGGGACGTTTCAAGACTGCCAGACAGGGGATGACGAATGATACTACGGAGGAACAAAAGGTCGGATTGGTCACTGCTATGACGCCTACGGACTTGAAGGTGATCAAGGCCAACCTGTGGAGAGAACCGCCGGCGATTCCTAAGGCTGTTACGTTCCCGCCTGTGGCTGTGATTGAACGGTTCTGTCGGTTCTTCCCACCAGGTACTAGTTTGAAGTATATCCTTCAGCGTTTGCAACAAACTGCGTCGGTTAGCTCGCGCTTTAGCATTCACATGAAGGATGAGATGCTGCAGATTGCGGATCTATTGGAGGGCTTTGAGTTGTCTATTCAGGATCGCTGTGTCCTTATGAACTCGCCTGCTTATCTACGTGATTCGAATATGGCGCTTGTGTTGAAGGGGATTGCGAGGTGTATCGCTACGGGCCATGGTGGTGGGTTATTGGAGATGCCGGACATCAAGTTGAGTGTATTGGATCAAGACTACAAACGGCTTGTCAACAGCGAGATCCCGCCTTACCTCAAAAGTATCGAATCTCTCCACTCGGCTATCGTCTTGTATCTCTGGGTAACATACCGGTTCCCTCACATCTTCAGAGACCAGGAATTAGCATTCAAAGCGAGAGAAATGGTGCAGGAACGGATCAGCCATTGTCTGGGATCCATGAACTATAACGATGCATACATGCAACGGAGAGAACGCGCCCTGTCGAGGCAGGCAGAAGCCATCCGGAGACGACTGGCTGGGGAGGAGCAGCTTGATGATGGTGATGATGATGAAGAGATTTCGGGGTTGACCAGATTGATGGAGAATTCGAGGATAAGAGAGGGGTCAATGAAGAAGGGAGCTGAGGCTAGTTTCTAAGGGGAGTTTAAAATGGTGTTGTTGGTGCTACGTGTTTGTACGATAAGATATTGTGTATATTAGATATAAAAATGATATTGCCATATTAGATGGAGTGTATATACCTATGTACATAGTGTAACATGAACTTGAGTTCGATGCCCCATATTTTCTTAGTAAGCGGCCAAGCACATGCCTAAAAGTAGCCGACATATGATGTCATCAAAGGTACCCAAACATTGCACCTTTAATCAACTATTCACCACGCCAAAATGACTACAGAACGCATCTCTTTTATTCCTCTGGAAGCTAATCCCGAGGTAATCACTCCTCTCCTTCACACTCTGGGCCTCCCAGCTACATTTGCCGCACATGATGTATACTCTCTCACCGACCCGGACCTAACCGCATTTGTCCCTCGGCCCATCCATGCGCTTTTATTGGTATTCCCGATCACGGAGGCATATGAAGCGTTGAGAACCCGTGAGGACGAAGGGGTAGAGGAGTTTAATGAGCCGGGCGATAAGGAGGTTGTTTGGTTCCCGCAGACTATTTCGAATGCGTGTGGGATGATGGCCATTTTACATGGCGTGAGTAACGGTGTTGCGAGAGATTCAATTGGTATGTTCTTTTGATGATTAAGATGGGCTATATATACTAACGATGACAGTCCCCTCTTCAACTCTCTCCACCCTCCTCGATCACGCCATTCCCCTTCCGGCCCGTGAACGCGCTGGATATCTCGAAACGTGTAAAGACCTCGCTAGTGCCCATGAGGCAGCCGCATCTCAGGGGGCCACTGCGGCGCCTGATGCCGAGTCGGATGTGGATTTGCATTATGTCTGTTTCGTCAAAGGGAAGAATGGCACTCTTTGGGAGTTAGATGGGAGACGGAAGGGACCTTTGAAGAGAGGTGTCTTGGCGGATGATGAGGATATCTTGCATCCTACTGCTGTGGAACTTGGACCGTTGAGATTTTTGAGGGAGAGTGGTGGGGATTTGAGATTCAGTTGTGTGGCTATTAGTTCGGAGGAGTAGACATGTGAGTAGTGTGATTTTAAATACCAGGTTGAATTTTGACATTGCGATTTCATAAGGTCGCTGTATATATAAACTAATGACATAACACCAGTAGACATGATTGCTATCTTCAGTCCTCCAACATAACCAAAAAGATAAAACTCAGCAGAGACGTAAATATCTGAGTTTACCAAAAACAAAAACAGAACAAAAGACATAAGAAAAAAAATAACATCTCAAAAACCATAAACTGTGGTCATAATATGGGGTATCAGGGAAACATGAAAGAAAAGAAAGAGAAGAAAAAAGGAAGCCGAAAGACAAGATACGAAAAAAGGCCAAGCTCTATAACCACCCGGCCCCAGATGAACTTAATGACGACCATCCATAGCTTTAAGCTTCAACATGGCCATCATCTGCGCCCGCTCAAGGATATCCGCATCCACAGAGGAATATAGTTATAATCGAAGCCTGCGAAGAGGTCGGCAGGAGGGTTCTGGGGGGTTTTCTTGTGGCGGCGGGTATTTGATCGGTGAGATTGGTGGGAATGGTGGGAACGCTTGGTACGTAGGCTTTTGGTGGACAGATGACGTGGTGGACTATCGGAGGGAATCTCAGGGATAGGCTCGAAGAGTCCTGGAAGTTGGGTTCCGCCGAGACCGAAGCCGCCATCTCTGAATAAGAGATGATCTTCGGTGGCGTGT